>JAVJIF010027131.1:0-87597 GCA_038442645.1 Agave tequilana
TGATATAGCTCAAGTGTGAAAAACCAAGAGTTTGGAAAACAAAAACTCAAAGAAAAATACTTGGGAAAACTCTTTGAATGATGGAAATGAAGAACAATACAAATCTCCTAAATTTCTATTTTCTTTGATTTTTTTCAAAACCTAAAATATTATAAGGATAGATCTTTTGAAGCTCTAAAACACTTTTGAAATCTTGTAAAAACACTTCAGAAAGTAGGAATTTTTCTTTGTTAAAAACTTAATCAAAATCCCAAAGAAATGGGGTTTATATAACCCACACACAAAAACTAGCCGTTGGCTGAAAAAGTCAGCCATGGCGGCTGGCGGTCAACCGCCCGGTCGACCGCCAACGATCAAATTTTTGATCGTTGGAAGCCTTTGGTCGACCGGCCGGTCGCCGCCCAATCCAGAGAGCAAATGCTCTCTGGTCGGTCGACCGCCCGGTCGACCGTGCCTTGCATACGCCAACGTGCACAAGTTTGTGCACGTCGGTCGACCGGTTCGGTCGACCGACTCTGGGTCCGGTCGACCGGCCCGGTCAACCGCCAGAGCCTGGCAGAAGGCAATCTGGGTTAGAAAACTTAGGTTAAAAATATTCTAATAAATCCTATAAAACTTCTAAAAATCCATAAAATAGTTTCTAATATAATATATGATATACAAACATGTATTAAAAATTTCAACACAAATATCAAACATTTTAAACCATTTTTGTGTTATGGAAAAATTACCGAAAACCAAAACCTGTATTTTTCCAAACTTAGACTTTTCAAATAAACTTTGTACAAACCTTATCCAAATACAAAAACATGATACTTAAGCATTTTAAAGCATGTTGCATATGGATATAGGTCCAACATACATGAAACATATACATATCATTGTTTTTGTCTTTAATTACCAAAATATTTTTTGTTAAAAATACCAAAACACCAAACCTCATGAATAGGCATATCAAAATAAGTTTGTCTAGGAAATTAAGCAAGCATGTATATAGAATGAATCTACTATACCTAAACCATTTAAACTTGTTTTGATCTAACTATTCATGAAACCAAGATCGGTTAAACCAATCAAGCTGAAAACCAATATCCAAAACATAAAACGTATGTGTGTTGTGAACCTGAGCATATCACACTATCTAATCTTTACACATGGATCTAAAATAAACTAAAAACTAGGGACCGAGGTCTTCTTGATGAACTCCGTCTTCAAGTCGACTCGATCCAAAATGTGATCCACCGAGCTTGACTCCAACGAGTACTATATATGATCTTGATGCTCGGGCTCTGGAATCACCACGTGAAAGGCTTCAAAACTCCTTTGTTTAAGCTAATCACCAACTAATATCTTAATAAAAGATCTGAAACTAAACATCACAAGATTATTAGTAAACATAACTACATGAGTTAATCATCATCAATACTAGAGTGGAAGGCCTCTGGGCCAACAAAAACTATTTATCACAAACCCTTTGTTTAACTGAAGGAGGAAAAGAACACTCACAACAAAATTAAATAAAATTACACAAAGAAAAGAAACACTCACGACAAAATTAAATAAAATAACACGAAAAAGAAATACTCACCTAAACACGATCCCAAGTCCAAAGCACTGAAATTATAAGGCCCCGATAAATCTACATGGTTCATTTCAATTGAAATTGTTAGCTTTTTAAAAGGATATTTTACTTGGGAGTTATAAGGGGTTTTAATCTTGATTAATTAGTTTGGAGTTAGAAATATGGTTCTCTGAGTCTAATGAATTTAGTAGGTTTAGTTTAAACTAATTTTTAATTTTTTGTTAGATTTTTAATAGACTTTAAACTATTAAAATACTTAACGGGTCTAAATTTAGAATTAAGGGAAATAGCTTTAAAGTGGGTAGTTTGAGTAAATTTATTTTGGTATCAGTGTAAGATTTTTATCATAGAAAGTAGAACTATTGTAGACTATTATTTATATTTTTCTCTATTTTTCTATATTTTTTAACTAATTATTTTAATATGTAATTCACCTTTCTTTCTTCCTTTCTCACTTCTTTTCTTTTCTTTTGTTTTTTTTTTTGTAAATGCAATAGCCCAGGCCCAGCCCAAGCCCAGGTCGGACCAGTCCAGACCCAGGCCTGGCCCGAAATTTAACTTTTTTATTTTTTTAAAATGGGGCCAAAGGGCTATTTATTGTGGCCTGGTCCAGGCTAGACCTGGTCGGTCTGTCCTGCTGGAAACCCCCATTTTTTCTTTTAATTTTTTAAAAAATCTTTAGTTTTTAAAAATTCAAAAAAATATGTAATTTAAAATATGGGTTGGTATATTCTCATATGTATTTAGTTGAATTTTATATTGGGTTTTGATGTATAAAAATATTCATGGAGATCATGGTATATGCATGATTGTTAATAAACTATTTATATCAAATAAATTTTAAGAAAATAAATTACTTACTTGGATTTGATCTCCGATATCATATTAATCAATCTCTGCACTTTAAGATCCCTTTTGTTCATGGTCCACTAGAGGATAAAAGAAAGAAGGAGGTGGGAAGAGTTGGGTCATGATTTTTCTTTAGAGGTAGAAAGAGAAGCAGTTTAGGCTTTTTATAGGGCATTAGGATTTTAAAAATTAGAATTTCATTTGGGTTTAAATTGTTTGGTTTAGTAGCTTAGCATAGGATTAATTAAGGTTATGATTTTTAAAATAATATTTAGATTTGAGTAAGTTAGGATTAGATATGATTTTTTGTTAGGATTTAGATTAGGATTATCCTATATTTATGAAAAGATTTAATAAGATAGGATTTGGATTAGGATTGAGTTATGGAGATTGGCTTTTGGGTTAATGGGTAGGGATCTCAATGCTAATGAGTTATGTGCTAGGAAAAAGAAAAGATATGAATAGTAATAACAATAAAAATAATAAATACTAAAAAACAAAAGAGATAGTAGTAGTAATAATAATAATGAAATTATCAACATTAAAAATATTATCTAATAATACTTGGTAAAAATACTACCATTAATAATAATAACTAAAACAATATAATAACAATAAGAATAATAACAATATCAATACTAACAATAATAGCAACTATAATAATATTTATAGTAACATAGTAATGAGAAAAATACTAGCTAGTAATTAAAATGATAATACTTAATAATTCTAAATATAAATATAAGGCCAAAATACCATTTACTATCATAAAATAATTTGTACCATAAATCAAGTTGATAAATAATAATAAAATAACTAGTAAACTAAAATAAATGCTTTAGAAAAATAAAAAATACAGTATTTTAGATCAGAGATATTACAACCGGTTTCCAGTTGGTGTTATCTCTTTGATTTGCTCTGATCTTCTGCTGAATATTTGCTCTAATCCATGATTTTGATTTAATCTAATTTCACTGGGCTTTTGGGTTCGTTTTCTCTTCCAACTCCTTTAGTAAAAGCCTGCATTAATTTAGACAAAAATTCTATTAAAAAGCAGTGTTTATTATACATAAATATGGAAATGCGATGATAAATATGCAATATCAATAACCGATCACACTCCCACACCTATCTTTTACTCGTCTTCGAGCAAGACAAATAAAAGTAAACCAGAGTTAACCTAGTCTAACTCACTTTAGTAGGAATCATGGTTGCACTTAACATGTGCAACAAGGCGTTAAACCTCTAGTTACCTCTAAGGGACGAGTTTTATCTCGTGAGGGTTTTTAGAGGATTACACCCACAAAATCTATAACGAAAGAGAAACAAAGTGTTAGTATTTTCGAAAAAGTAATTTGAAAAAGAGAGAAAATATTTGAAGTATTTTTTATAAGAATTAAGCAATCTATAAGTTATAGAAAAACCAAACTTTTCATTCCTAAATTTAGTCTCTATTCAAAAACTTATTATCAATCAAAATAAGGAGTCAAACTGTATTTCTCATCTAGTCTATTACTTTACCCTAAGTCATCTTCGTGACCGTGAAATTTTCACTAGGAGTTCTTTAACTCTACTGTTATGCCTTATTTTTCATATTTTTGATGGTATTATTTTTTAATTCTATTAGGCTTTCTACGCTGCCCATGTAACGAACTTTTAGTCGGTGACTCCTAAACTAGACGGTCTTAGGGATCGGGTGAGAAAACACCCAAAGAACTTAAGGACTCGAATAAAAAAGGCCACAAAATTAAGGATTTTATTTATTATGTAGACTACTTTTAAGCATGAATACTTATGCTTTATGAGACACAAATACCCAGCTTAATCAGAGGATTTTTGGTATGTATTTTTCCTTTTTTTATATAAGGCATAAGAACTTTTTGTTTTTGAACCTAAGTGTGTGTGTATAAAGTATGCATGTTTCATCAAGATAAAAATGAAGACTAAATTACTTTTTAAAATTTTCTTCCTAACTCTAGAAATAAAATAATTTTATTTTGACCAAGTATAAGAAATCCTAATTATGATTCTCCTATTCCTTAAAATTAATTTTATTTTTTTTACAAAAAATAGGTTAAAATATTGTTTCTCTTTTTCAAAAGGTTTTTTAAAAGCAAAGAAAATGTTATTTTTTTGAATAAAAAGAAAACCTATGTTATGTTAGAACCCTCCCCTACACTTATCTTATGCATTATCCCCAATGAATGCATAAATGCATGAAAAAGAAGAAAGGGAAGGAAATGTTATCTTAAGGTAGTGGTTCTGGTGGTAGTCGTATTGGTCAAGCATTGCTACCGAATCAAAATAATGTAGTGGTTCGCAGATCTGACCTTTATTGACCTCTTTTTATTTACATATTTACAATTCCTAATATGAATAGGATCATGCAAGATCCTATCATGAAACTTTTCCCCTTTACATGACCAATCTTGAAAAATCATCACTGAGTCATTATGGTCAATACCTTGATCTAACAATAGAATATGGTTTTATGGAATGAATAATTTTTACTCTGAAATGAAAAGTTCGGGAATCGATGCTAACTCAGGAAAATCAACTTTGGGTTCGAAAGTCGGCTTTGGTTCAAAGGTTGAGTCCAAATCAAAAAAATTTAATTTCACATTCTTTTTCCATCAATGAAATGTGACAATCCAAAATAGTGGTTCAATTTCAAAATCTATGAATATAGGAATCAATGTTGGCTCGAGAAATGGGTCCAACATGGGTAAGGATACCATAATCAATATAGATTCAAAAATTGAAATTGAATCACAAAGTTGTGGATTGGGGTCACATTCATGTTCAAGTTCAATTCCATTGAAATGAAAACTTGCAAATTTGTCAATGGATTGATATTGGTCAAGTTTAAAATGATGTGAGAAAATTGAATCTTGGTTAAAGTCTCCAGATACAATGATTCTTGATTTCTATCAATATTGCTAGGGCAATCGGAAACAGTCGAAAATGTGATAGGTAGAGTTTTCTCATTCCTATTGATCACACACGTGCGTTGCATGTTTTCATATCATATGTGTCACACTTCTACATTTTTAATTAAATAAAACTCTACTATTAATGTATTTTCATGTTAATGGCGTGTAGGATAATTAAGAAAGAAAAATGAGAGATAAATTTATCCAATTAAATCTAAAAGTTCAAAAGAAAGGGATCGATTCAAATTTAGAAGTTCTAAAGGCCATCTTATCTGAAGACCGGTATATCATACGAGAAAATATCATTCAAATTCAAATGAAAAATGGATTAGAAGAAGACCCTATCAGTTTCACTGAGAATAAAGAGATAAAACGTCAAATCTAAAGCAGAAATTTAAAATCTAAAGGGATAAATGGATAGAGAGAAGATTAACGGATAAGATGAAATAATTTAGACTCGAATTCAGACTGAATACATTTTAGTATTTGAAACATAAATTTTGCTACCAAAACTCATATAATAATACAAGATGATCCAGAAAGAAGACTTACAGGACTATAACTCTTACGTTGATTACTGTTTCTAATTTTATCATTTGATAAGTTATATTCAGCAATCAACACCAACAAGCTGCAGATCAGAATTGAATATCCACATCAAATCAAGTTTAGAGATAAGGAGAGGATTTAAATTCAGAAATAGCCAGCTCCTCCTTTCTGCTCACGCTCTCCCCCTCTTGTTTTTGTCTATAAATTGTAGAAAATTTACTAAAGAGAGGACCGAAGACTAGTTTAAGTTTTTCTCTTTATTTTTAAGGTTTAGGATCATTGTTACATAGTTAATGAGAAGTTGTATCTCAGTTTTTAATTTGTAGTTCTGTCCAAAGACAAGTGAGAGAGAGGAAAAGAGTGATTGTAATATGAAGTTAAAGACATTAATAAAGAATCAAGACTTCTCTTCTTCTCCAATTCACGGGTATGTTTCATTCCATTTACATATCTTGTTTTACATCAATTATGAGTAGCTAAATTTCTTTTTCTGGGCTCACTATCATCTCTGTTCGATCCCTCTTGTTTTGAATGATTTTTTGTGCAAAGAACCCAACATAAACATATGAATGCCTTAAACTAAGCCTTAATTCGTTGCAAATGTTCTTCAAGGCACATGAGGATGAGTTTGAATTTCTAAAACTTTCATTTTTAAAACATCACTTGAACTTGTTTTTATTTCATACTTGAAAGACAACTTGATGATTTACATTTAGTTCAAGATGCATTCTTAAAAAAAGAGTTAACTTTTCCAAATAATCTTATTTGTCTTACTTAAGACTTTCAAAATTCAAGCTTAATTTTTTGCCTATGATCAAGTTGAGACACTGAGATTTTTAAAAGAAGAATATATCATTGAGTAGTAAGATAGTGAGCCCTGATTTATTTTTCATATATTAAAACAAACAGCCAATCACTCTTCAAGCCTTTTAAAGATTCCAAAACCTTTTCCAAGTTTTAAGTTTTCTTTTAACCATCTCTTTACTCTTCACTCTCTTTTCAACTTAAAAAAAACACCAACACCAACCTTTGCTTTTGAAACAATACATCGAAACGCTTTCATCGCATTTCTCCTCGCGGACACGACTATTAGCCCAAAGCTAGACGGTAATTCTCACTGCTTTTCTCGCAATCAATTTTTGGCGCCGTTGCCGGGGAGGGAATGGTGTAATTATTTTCTAACAAGTCTGGTGTTTTGTTTTAGGGCTATAAAGAAATCAGATTTTGCGCTCATGCATTGTAGGAGAAGATTTTCTATTCTATACCCCTACTCTAGAAAGTACCAAATAAAATTCTAAGAAATTACAGCGTAAAAGCTTGAAAATTTTTAGACTACTAAAAACTCCTTTTTGCAAGACAAATTACTTTGTAAAAATATTTTTTTTATTGTGTTATTTCTACATATCTAATTTTCACATACTCTATTTTTAATCTAACAGTAATCTGATTGATTGCCAATTGCTTAAAAAACATATAGACTTGCATTCTAGGCATTTGTCTAATTACTTTTTTTACAATTACTGTTGAAGAAAGCTGGAGACAAGATACGTTTGCATAACATCTAGCATAGGAACATTCTTGGGTGATTTACTTACTTTTTGATTATTATTATTGCTTTATACTTGCACACTTGAACAATCTATTATTTAGGCAAAGCCCAACACAAGATAAGGTGGAGGAGTCATTATCCTTGCTTAGCTCACAAATCATCTCCAAACACGCACAACTTAAGCCTAACTTAAAATTTAATAGACGTTGGCCTTAGGGACATTTCAAACTCATTAGGAGATTATCCTAAGGGGGCAGGTGTTAGAATTTGACTCTTGCCAAATCAATGACAAAGGACAGGGATTGAGGAGCAAAACCCCGAAGGCTGCTAGTGTGGCTTAATTAGGCTCGTTGCTTTTACGGGATACCTCCCACCAATTTTGCCCTACCTGGTTGATTAACTTGTGGTCAGAGTCTGCATTATACCTCTTGTGGACAATCAACTAGTTAGAAGTTGTCTAAGTCCAAGGTTTACCTTAGACTAGGCTTGATTGCTTTTTCTCGTTGACTATTGATAAACTTGTTTGTGATAGTGTTTGTCTATGCAAGTGTGATCGAGAGATCCAAATTCATCTAGGTTAACTAGAAACACATTACCACCCAAGCTTAAACCAAAACCAGATCCGATTATGGCTCAACTGACATCATTCAGGATAGGTTCTTGTTGGCCCAAAGGCCCATCGCTCTAGTTTTGATGATGACTAACTCAGGTAGTTATAGTTTACTAATAATCTTGTGTTTATATAGTTTTATTTGTTGACCAAGATATTAGTAGGTGTTTAGCTTCAACAAAGAAGTTTTAGAGCTATCTCATATTGATTCAAGAGCTCGCGCGTTAAGATCGCATCTAGCACTCGGTTGGAGTCAAGCTCGTTGGATCATGTTCGGATCGAGTCGACTTGGAGAAGGAGTTCTACAAGAAGATTTCAGTTTGTGTTTAGTTTAGATCTTGTGTAAAGATTAGATAGTGTTGATATGCTCAAGTTCATACACACATACACAAGTTTAAAATTTGATTTTTGGTTTAACCGGTTTGGATTTCATATCAAAAACATAGATATATATTTTATATGTATATTAGATTTTATCCATATACAATATGCTTTAAAGTTGTTTCAATATCATGTTTTTGTATTTATACAAGTTTTGGAGAAAATGATTTTTCGTTTCAAAATCCAAGTTTTGAAAAATACAGTTTTTGTGTTTAAGCTTAAATTTCATATCACAAAAATGGTTCAAATAGTTTGTAATATGTGTTGATTTTCGGTCACACATGTTTGGTATTCAAAGATCTTACAAGAACTTTTTTTTAATTTATGTGATTTTATGGGATTTAATTGGTATTAAATAACCTAAGTTTCAAGTCCTAGAATTTCAGCCAGATTCACTGGCTGTCGACCGGACGGTGACCGGACCAGTGGTCGGTCGACCGGATCGGTCGACCGATGTGCAGGAGGAACGTACACAGGCCAGCCAAAGTAGGCAGGTCGACCGCACGATCAACCGACTGAAAGCACCCAACTCTCGGGTGCTGGTCGGTCGACTGGGCGGTCGACCGCTAGGCTTGGCTGGTCGACCGGGCGGTCGACCAAAGGTACAATGGTCAGAAATATGACCGTTACGTCGGTCGACCGGACGGTCGACCGGAAGGGCATTTTTGCCCTTTCCTGCTGCCAACGGGCAGAATTTTTGAGAGGCTATATCTCTTGAGCTGTTTTTCAACAAGTTTTTAGTGAGCAAAAATTCTCATATTTATAAGTGTTTTCACAACAAAGTTTTAAAGAATTTTTAGGCTATAAAAATTTATCTTTATTTTGTTTTCAAGGGTTGGAAAAATCAAAGAAAAGGAGAGTCTTTGGGAATTGGTTTTGATCTTTATATCTATTTCATCTTTGTAGTTTTCCCAAGTATTGCTTTGAGATTTTGATTTCCAAACTCCTTGTTTTCTCACACTTGAGCTATCATCTCTGTCCTAGAGTTGTTTGTGGTCTTTGAGATTATCAAGTTGTAACTTTCTCTTTGCTTTGGGTTTGTGTTCATCCCTCTTGTGTAGAGGTGATTGAGATTGTGATCTGGATTTGTGGTTATCCCTCTTGTGAAGAGGTGATTGTTGTTGGTTTGGCTTTGTGCCTTGTCCCTCTAAGTGTAGAGGTGATTGTTGTTTGGCTTATTGCCTTATCCCTCTAGTATGAGGTGATTGTTGTTTGGCTTAGTGCCTTATCCCTCTAAGTATAGAGGTGATTGTTATTGTGCCTAGCCTCTTGTGTAGAGGTTGTTTTGTTGGAGAGAGGAGTTGTGTACTCCTACTTTGTATTTACCAAATCCTCAGTGGAGGTTTCCTGTGTGGGAGGTCCTGTGTGGACGTATAGTGAAAATTCTTCTGTATGTAGGCAGGGACATAGAGCAGTGGTTCGAACCTTGAAACATATCTTGGTGTTTGCGATTAGTTCATTATCTCTAAACTATCTCTTTTATATCTTGCATTGATTCATATTGTTCATATCTTATATGCTTGATATTGATTGTGTGCCTCACTAGAGTTGAACCAAGAGAGCTTCATATAGCACCTCAACTCTTATTTAGAAGAATTTAGAGGAGATAGTCTAGAGCTTGTCACCGGGAATTCGGCTACACTCTTTGGTTACACTTGGTGTGTTGCAATTAGTTTTTAATTTCGCATCATTTGTCATTAGATTAACCATACACCTATTCACCCCCTCTATGTGTATTTTCAATTGGTATAAGAGTCTACGCTCCTGATATTAGGTTAACCACCTAGGAGTGAGATATTGGCTTGCTAATCTAGATTTGCATTTGCACACATATTTGCTTACACACACTCATGAATTATCTTGCCCCTCCCATGTTTGATGTTTCCAACATTGATATATGGAAGCTTAGAATGAGTGCCTATTTAAAAACCCTAGGAATGCATGTTTACCTTGCTACTACCAAGAAATTCTATCTTGGTAATAACAAGCATATAGAAGCCAATGCACAAGCCCTAGAGGCACTTAGACACACTCTTAGCAAAGATTATCTTTCTATAGTTTCTCATTGTGATTCCGTTTTTGCAGTGTGGAACACTTTGACCTCTCCCGCGCTACAAACGATGAAACATGTGGAGAAGGAATCTAGTGGAGATGAATCTGACGATGCTTGCTACATGGTCCAAGGGAATGACTCCCTTGAGGTACATTCGAGAGACTCAACTAGATGATTGTGCTAGCTCTTCTAATGATGACCATGATAATATGTATGCTTATGCATTAAATGAAGAGCTTTCCATAGTTTGTGAAAACTTGCTAGAAAAGTACCAACTTTTGAAAAAGAAAAGTTTTGGATTAAAAGAAGAAAATAAAAATTTGTTTTCAAAACTTGATTTGGTTTTGCAAGAGAGGGATGAGATCTCAAGTGAAAGGGACTCCTTGAAATCTCAACTTAACCTTGCCCTAAATGAAAACAAAATTTTGAAAATAAAAATGATTGTGATGATGTTTTGAAGAAAAATGAGATTTTGTCTTCAAAACTTGATATTTTTTAAAAGAGAACAATTCTTTGAAAAAAAAATTGCTTCAATTTCAAAAGAATTGAATTTGATTTCTAATGAAAATAAATCGTTGAAAAATGATTTAGATTCACATGTTTACCATGCTACTATAGCTTCACCATCTAGTATATATATTGCATGCTTCACTTCTTCTAATGTTGAAAATTATATAATTATGTTAAAGAAGAGTGTTGATTGTTTGGGCTCCACTTTGAGCCAATGTGCTATGGATCACAAGAAATTAGAATCCATGTTTCGCAAGAAACATGCACCATATATACATGCATACAAATCACGGCATACACATGCTCATCATACTCACACAGATGACACTATGTATGCTCATGTGTACACTTGTACACATTGCGGACATAAGGCCACCTTGCAAAGTTTTGTTATGATAGGATACATAATTCTAATTTTGCAAATAAATTTATTTGGGTTAGGCAAGGTTTTAACCCCCATGGACCCAAATAAGGTATGCGTATCAAAATTCACTCTTATTATATTTGATGTAGATGTGGGCTCTCACTTGATGTGAGGGCGTTGGTGCCTTGATGGTGGATGCGTTCCGAGCTAAATGGTGACTATTTTGGATGCATCACTTTCAAAGAAGTTTGGTGGGAGGACCACCATGGTTTGGAGACCTAGAGATTAGCCCTATTGGTTTTGGTAACTATCTCTAACTCCTATTTATGTTTACATACTTTCATATTATTGATTTTTAGCATGTCTTGATTTTCAATGCTCATTATATTACATGCAATGTAAACTAGACATGTGATATACATAAATAGTCTTTTGAGATACACCCATATTCATATGGATTTACATCTTCTGTGTTCTCACTATAGTTTAGCTATTGTTATATCCTAGTCTAAAACATGTGCATATAACATAATGATCATATTGGATTATGTTTTCATTTATGCTTCATGTTTTGATTATTTGTTTAGATGAAATTTTTATTAAAACTTGTATTTATACTTGTACAATTAATGAGCCACATTTATTTATCATATGTTTATTCTTTATTGCTCATTTGTACCCATTGGATGTACTTGTATAACCTAGTTTTGATGATTCTTACATCTTCACTTGTTTTCCTATTTTTGTACATGTTTTCATAAAAATGTATTTATCTCATGTATATATTAACTTTGTCTAAAACTATTGGATGTACATGTCTATCCTAGAGTCACTTACTTTTCATATAAAAAATTTTTTGGACTCGTTTATTTTTGAGATATGTATGTATACTTTTAGTTTCAACAAAACATACATATACCTTGAAGCGTATTTAGTTTTGATGATTTCTTAATTTTTATAAAAGGAATTTCATATGAGCTTTATTGCTTATTCCTATGATCATACTTTTCATATGATTCTTGTACACTCACATTATTTGTATTTACTCATGACTTTGTTTTATGAGTACATTTTTGAGCTTTGTAAATCTTGAGTGACATTTTTATGTAAAACGCATGCTTTATGAGATATATGATTTGGTTTCATGTTTTGAAGGATCTATAACTAGTTATTTCAAAAATTATCTTAAATTAATTCATAATCTTCAATTGGTAGAGTTTTTAAATATGTTAAAATTATTTTCAAACTTATATTTTTGAAAACCCCTACCTTCAAAGGGCGGCTGGATGGGCGACCATACCTTATATACTCAAAATTAAAAATCTATTTAAACATGTGCATGAATAGGGTGGTAGGTATGAGATATACTCATGATTTTCTTGAAATTCTATTTTGTATACTCATATGTGTTTTCTATATATGTATGCTTCAAACTTCAAATAGTATCAATTTTAATTGGTATATTCATTTTTCATACATATGTATATGTGATTTGATTGTGTTTACTACATATTTACATCTTAAAGCACAAAATATTTCTTTCTAAACTTGATTTAGTCCATAATGTCAATTATTTTCAGTTGATATCTTATACAAGCTTATGCATTGTTTTTATTTGTATTTCATAAAGGGGAGAAAAATTCATGTGTTATCTTTCAATCGGTTTTATTTTCAATTGGTATCTTACTCCCATTCTTTATGATGACAAATATTTTATTTTGGTATATGCTAACATTTTCAATATTGGTATTAATAATCTTAAATTAGTATTATTCTCAATTTGGTATTCTTATTGCAAAATGAGTTGTGTTTACCTATAATTTGATTTTTACTTTCAATTGATATCAAAAATTTACTAGATATTTTCAATTGGTACAATTTGATTTCAATTGGTATCAAACTTACAATGTTTCATTTTCAATTGATATAAAAAATCTTCTATTGGTATCTTAAAAGTTTTTTTTTACAAGTGGTACCAACATTTGTTGTTGTCAACTACAATTTTCTATTGTTATCTACAATTTAATTTCATTGGTATCAAAAATTGTTTTGTTGACTTCAAGAAAATTCATAAATTTATTTAAAAGTGGTTTCAAAAATGTTTTGATATGTATTGCTTATATGCAAGGGGAGCTTAACATCTTTTCCATATATAGATTCATGTTGAGTGTATCTCATATTGAGGAGCTTGACCTCTCTTCTTTATGTGATACACGTGTGTAGGGGGAGCTTTATATCTCCACTTATATATTATATATTATGTTTTATGTGGTTAGGGTCTAGTCATCTCTTTTCATATAAATGCATGTATGCAGTGGGAGTTAACTTTACGCCTTTCCTCTTCATGAATGTATATCACAAATATATCTTTATTGCTTGTTTTTTTCCTTCGCCCCTTTGTTGATGAATTGACAAAAAGAGGGAGAAGTATTTGGAGAGCTTATATATGCATGTTTATTTTATTTCCTCGTTTATACAAAAAGGGGAGAAGACTTTGGTGACTTTATGCATATATGTGGTTGTTTGGTTTATGCATTTCATTAAAATCTTTATTAAAACTAGAGCGATGGGCCTTTGGGCCAACACAAACTCCTTGTTTTCTCATACTTGAGCTATCATCTTTGTCCTATCTATAGGATCTTGTTTTTGTGATAAAATTGGTTTGTTATTTATTATGATCACCTAGAGTTGTTTGTGGTCTTTGAGATCACCAAGTTGTAACTTTCTCTTTGTTTTGGTTTGTGTTCATCCCTCTTGTGCAGAGGTTATTGAAATTGTGATTTGGGTTTGTGGTTATCCCTCTTGTGAAGAGGTGATTGTGGTTGGTTTGGCTTTGTGCCTTGTCCCTCAAAGTGTAGAGGTGATTGTTGTTTGGCTTAGTGCTTTATCCCTCAAGTGTGAGGTGATTGTTATTTAGCGTAGTGCCTTATCACTCTAGTGTGAGGTGATTGTTGTTTGGCTTAGTGCCTTATCCCTCTAAGTGTAGAGGTGATTGTTGTTGTGCCTAGCCTCTTGTGTGGAGATTGTTTTGTTGGAGAGAGGAGTTGTGTACTCCTACTTTGTATTTACCAAATCCTCAGTGGAATTTCTCTATGGGAGGTCCTGTGTGGACGTATAGTGAAAATCCTTCTGTGTAAAGGCGAGGACGTAGAGAAGTGGCTCAAACCTCGAAACATATCTTGGTGTTTGCGATTGATCCACTATCTCTAAACTCTCTCTCTCTCTCTTATATCTTGCATTGATTCATATTGTTCATATTTTATATGTTTGATATTGATTGTGTGCCTCACTAGTATTGAACCAAGAGAGCTTCATATAGCACTTCAACTCTTATTTAGAGGAATTTAGAGGAGATAGTCCAGAGCCTGTCACCAGGAATTCAGCTACACTCTTTGGTTACACTTGGTATGCTGTAATTAGTTTTTAATTCCGCATCATTTGTCATTAGATTAGCCATATACCTATTCACCCCCCTCTAGGTGTATTTTCAGTTCTACCACATGAGAACCTCACTTCCATCTTGCATCCAACTTCTATCAGTTGGCGAACATAACTTTGAGCTTAAGCCTCAGTTTATCAACACACTCCCTAAGTTTCATGACTTAAAGTCTGAAGATGATTATTTCTTCATAAGAGAATTTGAGGAAGTATGCTTAATGATGAAAATCTCACACCTTGTATACGATGCTATTAGGTTAAGGTTTGTCCCATTTGCTCTTAAGGACTAAGCCAAGAAATGGCTTTACTGCTTAGCGACCGGCTCTATCACATCGTGGGATGGATTCATCAAGGTCTTCTTGAAGAAATTCTATCCAATCTATAAGACCGCTCTCATTAGGAAGAACATCATGTAGTTCAAGCAAGAACTTAATGAACTGTTTTGGAAGTACTTTGAACGCTTCAAAGACCTCCTCGTACAATGTCCTCATCATGAAATAGAAAATTGGCGACAATCTAAAATTCTCTATGACGGTTTAGACCACTCAACCAAGACCCTCTTTGAAACCATGCGTCAAGGGGATTCTTGCAAAAGGATGAAAAATAAAGGACGAGATTTACATGAGAATCTAGCTTAAAAGACCATCCAATGGGAACCAACTAATGAAAACTCTAGGAATTCAAACTCCATCTCTTCAAAAGGAGGTCTCCATTCAATTGAATCATCCATAGCTACCAAAACTAGAATAACAAACCTAGCGAGAAGACTGGAAAAAACTAAGGAACCAAGTCCAGTCAACCAAGTCAGCCCAAACCAATTTTCAACTTCTGGCTGTACTTACTGTCAAGTTATGAATCACGTGTTTGAGGAGTATCCAGTATTTCAATCTCAGCAACAATTTTCTGAACTGATGAATGCGAGCTTTTCAACGCCCAACAATAATCCTTACGCATAAAGGTAAAATCCTGGCGGAGAAATCACCCGAATTTCTCATAGAGCCAAAATAATAGTGACCACTCACGGTCAAACAATTCAAACCACTTCCAACATTCCAATAAGTCTTCTAATCATCAACCCAACTTTTAAAATAACCATTACAATTCTTCTAACTATCAACCCAAATTTCAAATTATCAACAAACTTTCCCAACCAAGCTCCACAATCTTCCTTCCAAAATCTTCCACTTGAGAAGAGAATGACTGATTTTGAGAAAAAAATGAAAAGGTACATGTAGAACCAAGAGTCCCTCATGCAAAAAGTACAGAGGCTAAAGGTTCAAATAAACTAATTAGCCAATCCACATAATGAGAGGCTAAAGGGTACCTTACGCAGTCAGCCAGTAACGAATCCTAGAAATTCTCAACAAGCCCATTTGGCTGAGGATCAACGTTGAATCAATGTAATGTTGTTCATCCATTGGGGTCGGAAAAGAAAGTTGATAATCAAGTGTCAACACCATCCAATTCCATTCAGCACAACCACACCCAAAGAAAAATTAGATTAAAAGTACAGAAACATGAATAAAAAGGAGGAAAGAATACCAGAATTAAATAGGAAGAAACTCTATATCCTCGTGAAGCGTACGAGCTCAATGAAAACCTGAACAACATAATAAAGCATCCAATATCTGGACGTGCAAATACAAGGTCGTCAGAAGTGACCTAATGAGTATATAAGAAAAAGGGAAGTACTCGTGCTTATAAACAGTGTGTACAAAATAACAATAAGTTTAAAGCTAAAAATAAAAGATAGCTGAATAATAATAACATGAATAAGTCTGCAGATAAAAGACAACTAATATAACTGTAAACAAACAACTGAAGTCAAAATGTGTAACCTAGCATATGTCGCTAGTCTGGTATACAATCCGGACATGTATACAATCATATGTCTATCATAACTTATATGAGTTCAGTCAAGTGAGTACAGTCAATTATAGTACATAATAACAGTTTATTATTATTAATTATGTCAGTGAACACCAATTGCCACATGCAATAGACGCATCCCATACTACGCCTATCACACGTGTCAATTGAAGTCCTAAGTGTTGGCCCAAGGCCCATCACTCTAGCTTTGATGATGACTAACTCATGTAGTTATAGTACTAATGATCTTGTATTTAATTAGTCTCAGATTTGTGATCAAGATCTTCGTGGGTGTTTAGCTTCAATAAAGGATTTCAAGTCAAGTTTTGGAGCTAGCACGAGTTGATTCAAGAGCTTGTGCATCAAGACCACATCAAGTACTCAAGTAGAGTCTAGCTCTTTGGATCATGGTTTGGACCAAGTCAAGATGAAGAAGAAGAAGAAGACTTGTGTCTAGGTTTGTTTTGTTAAGATTTTATTTTTAGATAAAATGTAAAGGATAGAATAGTTGGTGGAGTGCTCAAGTACATGTACACACACACTTTAGATTTATTTGTGTTTTCAAAAAAGAATTTTCATTTTAGAAAAATACCGTTTTGGTTTTTGGAGTTTCATATATACATGTGTTTTAACCAAAACCTATTTTAGTGCTTATTGTCAAAAACATAGATATTTCATCATATATGTGTAGTGGATCATATCCATACACACTAAGCTTCAAAAGTGTTTAAAATATCTTGTTTTTGTATTTGGAGAAGTTTTGAAAAATCTATTTGGAAAAATACAGATTTTGTTTCAAGTCAAAATTTTTAAGTTACAAAAATAGTTCAAAATGTTTGTAACATGTTTTGATTTTTACTCAAACATGTTTGTTTATCAAAGTATAATACTGAACTTATTTTGCAGATTTTTTGTGGATTTATGGGATTTTATCTAAGGTAAAATGACAAACTTATAATCCCTAAAAAATACTGTTTTAGGCTTCTGCCGGTCGACCGAGCCAGGAGTCAGTCGACCGAGTCGGTCAACCGACGTGCACAAACGTGCACGCCTTGTTTGGCTGGAGGGCCGGTCGACCGACCCGGTCGACCGCCAGAGAGTTCTGCTCTCCGGAAATGGCCCCAGTCGACCGGCAGAGAGTTCTGTTTCTGTATCCAGGCCACGGTCGACCGACCCGGTTGACCGCTGGCCCAACGGTCAAAAATCTGACCATTGGCCGGTCAACCGGGCGGTCGACCGATAGCAATGTAGACTGCTGATTGGACCCCAACGACTAGTTTTTCTTAGCCTATAAAAAGGGGATCCAATGGACTGTTTTCTACAAGATTTCAAGTGGGTTTTTGAGATAGTTTTCGTACTCTATTAAGTGTTTATCACCACTTGTTTAAGAGCCAAAATTGCCATATCAAAAGGAGAGATTTTCAAGAGTGTTTTGTAAAAGAGTTTCTTGAGTTTTTCACCATCACTTCCATCCTTGTTTTTCTCACAAATACTTGAGCTATCCATTGTTATACCTATCCTATAGGGATCTTTGTTGTGAGAGGATTTTAGGTGATCAAAGTGTTGTGATCACCTAAGTTTTCATCTTTGTACTTTGAGGAGGCGGACTTGCGGGTTCACGGTGTTTCGAGTTCTAGTGAGAGCTCTTTGTAGAGGTGCGGCCTCGGCAAGCTAGTGTACTTGCGGTGTGTTATTCTTGCGGGAACGAGTGAAGGGATCCAAAGGAGTTCTAGTGTGAACTCGATTGTAGGTGTTGCAGCACCGAGTGATCCGGTGGGATCGTTTTATAGTGAAAATCCTTCATAGTGTTGAAGGCGGGGGCACAAAGCAAGTGTGCTCGAACCTCGAAATAATTCTCTCGTGTTTGCGATTGCTCTCTCTATCTCTCACTTGTCTTTATATCTTGCATACTTATATTGCTTTCATCTTTATATGCTTGTTATATATTTGTGCTTAAATTGATATATGCTTGGGGTTTGTTTGCTCACACTTGTATTCAACCAAGAGAGCCAAAACGGCACCTCAACTCTTATCTAGAGGAATCTTGAGGAGATAGTCCAGAGCCCTTCACGGGGAATTCGACTACACTCTTAGGTTCTACTTGGTGTGTTGTGCTTAAAAAATTTTAGTTTGTATAAATAGTTTTAATTCGGGATTAATTGACCATTAGATTAGCTAGTCACCTATTCACCCCCCTCTAGGTGATTTCAATTGGTATCAGAGCCAAATGCTCTTGATTTGGGTCTAACAACCTAGAGTTAAAGATCCACATTTGTAGTTAATTACAATATTTATACACACATATGGATTTCATGTCACCTCCTACTTTTGACATTCTTAACATCCAAACTTGAAAAGTTAAGATGTCTATGTACCTCAAAGGCCTAGGCATTCAGGTTTATCTTGCTACTATTAAAGATTCATATTGTTCAAATAGCAAGTATCTTGAGGCTAATACAAAAGCCATCTATGTATTAAAGAGTACCCTAAATGATGAATATTTATCTAGGGTTTCTAATCTTGATTCTTCTTTTGTAGTTTGTAACACAATAGTCTCCCTTAGCGAACAAGAGCAATACTATGCGGGGAGCGACTCGGATGTTGGAAGTGAAGCTTCCAACGTATGCTACATGGTCCAAGGGGATAACCCCTTGAGGTAAATACCGAATCTGAGGTAGAAGAGGATGTTGATATGTCTTATAATGAACTTGCTTCATTTTGTCGACAACTTCTAGAAAAATTTGATATGCTAAAAAGGATAATAAGAAAATGAAAAATAAATTTGATTGCTTGTTAAAAGAAAAAGATTCATTTAAAATAAAGTTGCATGCATTGTAGAAGAAACGAATGTTTGAAAAATGAAAATATTTCCTTACTTTCTAAATTAAAGGTCTTTGTGAAGAAAATACTTTTTTGAAAAATAAAATTATTTTGGTGGAAAAACAAAAGGAGATTGCTTTAAATGAAAATAACTCCTTGAAAAGAAAAATTGTTGAAAAAGAAAAAGAAAATGTTTCTAAAAAGAAAAAGATTGTTGATCATGCTTTTCATGCCACAACCATTGATAAAAATGAAGTTAAATTTTTGAAAAATAAAATAGATTATTTGAGCTCAATTTTGAGCAAATGTGTATTTAACCATTCTAAATTGGAAACCTTGTTTCAAAGGAAACAAGCTCCACATATTCATGCACCTCACCCTCAACATGCATATGCACGCTTTGCACGTCATGATCACACTCATACACATATGCATGATAGAGTGCACAAGTGTACACATTGCGGCCGCAAAGGCCATTTAGCAAAGTTTTGTTATGATAGGGTAAACACTTTAACTTTTGCTAACAAGAATGTTTGGGTTCCTTACAATGCTAACCCACGAGGACCCAAAAGAAAATGGGTACCAAAGTCCCCACCTTTTGTATTTGATGTAGGTGAGGGCTCTCACAAAACGTGAGAGGAATGGTGCCTTAGTGGTGGTTGCACATGGACTAGATGGACATATATTTGATGCACCGCTATCAAGGGAGTTTGGTGGGACTACCACCAAGTTTTGGAGACTTAGAGCATAGTTCTTTTGATTTTGTAACTATCTCTAAACTCCTATTTTATTTACATGCCTTTCTATTTGATGATTTTTAGCATGTTAAGTTTTATGATAAAATAATCATGTTTTGTGCTGCATGTGGTAAATACTTGTTTAGATGTAATTTTATCAAAACTTGTGTATATACGTGTACAAGTAGTGAGCAACATTTGATTCATATACATTTGCACTTCATTATTTATTTGTACTCACTACATGCACATGTATAGCCTAGTTTTGATGATTCTCTCATTTATACTTGTTTTGTCTATTTTTGTGCATGTTTTACTTCATGTATATGTAATTTTTGTTCAAAACTAATAAATATACATGTATGCCCTTGAGTCACTTGCCTTCATGCAAATACTATTATAGACTCTTTTTATCTTTGGGATATGTATGCATATTGTTAGTTTTGGATAAAAACATACATATACCTAGAAGTTTGTTTTTAGATGAAAAATGAATTTTCATGTTTTTCACCTATTTGATGTTTTGAGCTTTATTGATTACTTTCATGAAAATGCTACTCACATGATTATGGTGCACTCACATTTCATTTGTTTACTTATAACATTATTTTCATGAGATATTTAGAGCCTTATAGATTTCGAGTGTCAATTCTTGTGTTTTTAGCATGCTTCATGGATACATATGATTTTGATTTCAAGTTTTGAAGGATTTTTAACTAGTTTTTTAAAAATTATTTTAACTAATTATTTATTCTTCATTTTGTAATATTTTCAACGCTAAAATATTTTCAAACTCTTATTTTTGAAAACCCCTACCAACCCCAAAAAGGGCAGACGGATGGGCGAGCATGCCTTGTATGCCTTATTGAAAATCTTTTATCTTGTGCTTAAAAAGGGTGGTTATTTATGAGTTATACCCTTGTTCCATTTCATATTTTCAATTGGTATCACAATTGATTTTTTTTTTTATATACTCATATTTTGTTTTCTATATAGGTATGCTTCACATTTCTAGTAATATCAATTTCTTTTGATATTTTCATTTTCATACATATATATGCTTTGTTTGTGCTTGATTTACAAGATATTTACATGTTTAAAGCACATAGTATGTTTATGCTAAGCTTAATTTAAATCTTGATTTTCATTCGGTATCTCAATTGGTATTTTAACAAGCTTATGCATTATTTTCTTTTGGTATTTTATTGATATCAAAATTTACAATAAATTTACCATATACTTCAATTGGTATCAATATGTTTCAATTTCCAATTGGGTTTAAATTTCATTTGGTTGTAGGATCTATAATCAAAGCAACACAACACTAGAGGGGGGGGTGAATAGTGTTTATAAAAAATTAAACAAAACTACTTGCAGGAAATAAAGTAATCAAGAGATAAACAGAAAATACAAACGCAAACACCGGAGATTTATCCTGGTTCGGTCCTTGTGACCTACATCCAGTCCCCAAGCAAAAGCTTGAGATTTTCCCTTTCTTTACTTGTGTACACCCACACAAATGCCTTGTACACCACTTGACAAACACCCTTTGCCAAATGTGCACAACTCCTCTTTACACCAAAGAGAACACGCCTTGTACAACTTTCTTCTACTTCCAAGAAGACGCCTTGTACAAAATCTTCTTTGAATGAATACAATGATTTCCTATAGCCTTGATACTGAATGTGTAGTGAACAAGGTTCAGTATAGAAAGTTTAACTTCAGAGAACTTCACTTAGGGAATGGCTTTTGGTGAAGAACAGAAGTTTTGGAAAACAGTTTTCAGGAATTCTGGAATTTTTCTTTTGGAAAACTGATGGAAAGAATTGGTAATTGGCCTTAGGAATAACTTCCCTATTTATAGCTGTAGACTAGGTCAGTTAGGGTAGTTATGGAACCAATTCAGACATTTTAAACGTTGGAAATGTTGTCAAATGGATCAGATAAGAGAAACTGTCCAACAGTCAGAAACTGCTTATAGTCGACTAGGATACTGAGTTAGTCGACTAGTCTAGGCAAAACTTCAACTATTAGTCGACTAGGTTTAGAGATTAGTCGACTAGGGATATGTCTGTTGAAAAAATAGGTTTCTGGATAACTGAATTTAGTCGACTAAAAATAGTGGTTGGTCGACTATAAACTGTATTAGTCGACTTGGTAAATAGGTGTAGTCGACTAATTTTTGTTTCAGATAGAACAGAGAGTTGGATAAATTTTGTATCTGATATTAGTCGACTTGAAAAAATGGGTTAGTCGACTAGGGTATCTGTTAGTCGACTAGGTAGAAAGTCAAGTCGACTAATTACATTTCAGAGTCCAAACAGAGAGTTAGAATTTTGGTTTGGAAGAAACTAGTCGACTAGGGGTTTTTGACAAGTCGACTAAGTATGGGTTAGTCGACTATATCAATAGGGCAAGTCGACTTGGGAAGGTTTATTTGTGTAAGTGATCAAGGCTATTCACATATATTCTAAAGTTACACAACAACTTCAAAATCACCCATAATCTTTAATAGTCTTCATCTGAGGTAGAGCAATCATCATAAGGTAGAAGTGTTTGTCCATCATCAAAATCTTGCAACTTGATAGGCTTCAACATCTTGAACTTGTTAGGTTTCAACATTCTCCCCCTTTTTGATGATGACAACTTATGTTTATGATGGCTCCCCCTGCAACAAAACTCCCCTGCAGTAACTAGGTTATAAAAAATATATTGCCCCTGCAGAAAATGTTAAGTTGCACCTGCATGGTCATATGTTAGTATCCATAACATATATATGTCAAAAGTCCTTGATTTTGTCACAAAGTTGCAATATATGTAACATGAACACAAAGAACACACAGATACACATATCACATAACACAGATAACCAGATACACATATCACATAACATGTAACAGAACATGTAACAGATAATTCTCCCCCTTTGTCATTAACAAAAAGAGAAAATACATAGTCTTGAAAACAAAAAACGGACATAGTCTTTAGACAAAAAAACAGAAAATACATAAGAGTTTCAAAAGCAAAAACATAAAGAAACACCAACGCCATAGTCTTCAATGCTCGGATCCGGGAGGAGGAGGTGGCGGGAAATGGATCTTGAGAAGACTCAGAATCGCCGCTTGAGTAGATTCAAAGGAATCCATCCGAGTCGCAACAAAGATTGATTCTCAAGAATTTGAGACTGAGAGTCTTGCAAAGCTTGTTGTTGGGTTTGAATAGATGCAATGTGAGCAGACATGGAATTGTAGAATGCATCAGCATATGGAGGTGGTTGAGTTGGAGGTGGATCATTGAAAGGAGGTTGGGAAGAGGAAGATGGACCTTGAGTGGGACTATGTGGAGGTGAAGAGGGATGTTGTGGAGGAGGATCAGTCAGTTTCATGATGTGGATGGCAGCACTATCAAATAGTTCAAAGATTTTAACAACACTAGTTTCGAAAGCTAGATCAACATGATATTTCCGAAAAATAGGTGTCAAAAAGGCGCCAAAAGGAAGGAATGAAGAATGATACTTGACCATAGTATCAAAGATGATCTTAGCCCAATTAACCTCGAGTCCAGCCATAATAGCATAGACACAAGAGGATAATTCCCTGGAGTAGTAATTGTAAACTACCAGTTTTGGGACAGATATTATATGAGAGGATTCTACCAATAAGACGTGGAATAGGTTTTAGTTTATTGTTGGTCATAGGCAATCTGTGGCCAGGTAGAAAGATTTGGCTTAAGACATCCTCATCATCCATAACAATTTCATCAAGTAAGAGGCCAGTAAATGGAATTGATAGGATACGGCCAATAGACTTTGGAGAAAGTTTCAAGTGGACACCCTTAACATAAGAGTAAAGATGGACAGCGTCCTCATTATCTTCATAGGCTAAGTTTGTATAAAACAGATAAATGAGGAAGGGATAATATGCTTGCTTAAATTCAGTAGAAAACATATTATACAGTCCACAATTTCTCAAAAATGACATGATATCATATTGATAAAAATCATCATATTTGACAAATCTCCCTGGAATGATGTCTAAAGATGATAATCTATGGTAATCCTCTTCTAGACCTAGATTCTTAAGGAATTTCTTAAAGTCAACAGTGGAAGATGATGATGAAGGGGTAAATTTAGTTTTCTTTGATTTGGACATGGTGAAAACTAAATGTGATGCAAGATAGCAGTAGATAAACAAGTAAAGGACTGAAATTAGAAAGTTTATACCAAGATTGAGAAGAAACTAGGAGGAATTTGAAGGAAATCAACTATGGAAGGCTCCTGCAGATTTTCTTCTCCGAAGCTGCTGGTCGACTAGGGCTCTCGGCTGGAAGAGAGAATGAGTGAAAAACTAGGGTTTTAGTAAGGTAATGAAATGAAACAAGGGTAGGGATTAATCCTGGAAATATATCAAGGGGTAGGATTAAAAGTGAGTGTAAACGGATCCTTGACTTAAAGAAATCGGGTCGGGTTTGAAGTAGAAATCCGAAAACAGAAAACAAAATTTCACAGTTTTAGTCGACTTACAGGACAAGATTAGTCGACTAATAATGGGACTAGTCGACTAGTAATTTACTATAGTCGACTAACTTTGGACAAATCAGAAATTGAAGTTTCTGTTTATTACAGGAGTCGACTAGGTAAAAGGCAAGTCGACTAAGTCTTTTATAAGTCGACTAATAAACATGGTAAGTCGACTAACTTAGGTAAAAAGAATTGCCTTTGAAAAAATCTGAAAAAATATTTAAAAATCGGAAAAATTGCAAATACCCAAATCTCTTCTAAATTTAATAAAAATATCTTCTTTCAGAGGTTTTGTGAATATATCAGCAATTTGATTATCAGTTGAGATAAAAGTTAATGAAACGTCACCTTTTAAAGCATGATCACGTAAAAAATGATGTCTAATATCAATATGTTTGGTACGTGAATGATGAACAGGATTTTTAGATAAATTAATAGCACTGGTATTATCACACATAATAGGTGAGTTTGTGATAGTCATGCCATAATCAAGTAAGGTTTGTTTCATCCATATAATTTGTGCACATGCAACACTAGCAGCAATATATTCTGCCTCGGTTGTTGATAATGACACAGAATTTTGCTTTTTACTGAACCATGATACTAGTGAATGTCCCAAAAAGTGACAAGTACCACTAGTACTCTTCCGATCAGATTTACAACCAGCAAAATCAGCATCACTATATGATAATAAATCAAATGTGCATGATTTTGGATAAAATAAACCATAGTTGATTGTGTTATTTAAATATCTAAAGATCCTTTTCACTGCTTTAATATGTGATTCCTTGGGATTTGACTGATATCTAGCACATAAGCATACGCTAAACATAATATCAGGTCTACTTGAAGTAATGTATAGTAAAGAACCAATCATACCTCTATAGAGTTTCTGATCAACATTCTTACCATTTTCATCTTTGTCTAAAAATGTCGTCGTACTCATGGGAGTATTCTTATGACCAGAATTTTTCATGCCAAATCGCTTTAGAAGTTCCTTAGCGTATTTGCATTGGGAGATGAAGATTCCATCCTTCATTTGCTTTATTTGTAGACCAAGGAAGTAAGTAAGTTCGCCCATATGGCTCATCTCAAATTCACTCTGCATGGTCTTAGAAAATTCTTGACAAAGATTATCGTTAGTAGAACCAAATAAGATATCATCAACATATATCTGAATAATTAAGATATCTTTATTAACATGTTTAATAAAAAGAGTAGTATCTGCTCTTCCCATTTTAAAATCAGAATTTAAAAGAAAACTTTTTAATCTATCATACCAAGCACGGGGTGCTTGCTTTAAACCATATAAAGCTTTTTTAAGTTTAAAAACATGGTTTGGAAATTTTTCATGTTCAAAACCTGGTGGTTGTTCAACATAAATAGTTTCCTTAATAATTCCATTTAAAAAAGCACTTTTAACATCCATTTGATAAAGTTTGAAATTTAAAAAACATGAGAAAGCAAGTAATATACGAATATATTCAAGTCTTGCTACTGGTGCATAAGTTTCATCAAAATCAATACCTTCTTCTTGATTGTACCCTTGTGCTACTAACCTTGCCTTATTCTTAATGACTTCACCGGATTCATCGAGTTTGTTCTTAAAGACCCATCTGGTACCGATGACAGGATGATCATTAGGACGTGGTACAAGATCCCAAACATCATTTCTTACAAATTGGTTCAACTCTTCTTACATGGCAATTATCCAAAAATCATCCGCACATGCTTCGTTGATATTCTTCGGTTCAATGAGTGAAATGAAGGCAATTTGTGTCATGTAGTTCAACTTGGATCTCGTTTGAACGCCTTGATTTATATCTCCAATCACCAAATCTCGTGGATGATTCCTTACTTCAACATAGGCTTTCAGTAACTCGGTAGGAATCTCTTCATCCTTAGAAATGTTAGTATCAACAGAAGATATAACAATATTATCATTAGGAGTATCTATGACATGATCATCATCATGTGGAGAAGTATTAGAAACAGGTTTAGTCAAGGATTCATCAAATTTAACATGTAATGATTCTTCAATAGTAAATGTTTTCTTATTAAAAATTCTATATGCTTTACTATGAGTAGAGTATCCAACAAAAATACCTTCATTGGATCTAGCATCAAATTTATCTAAAGCATCTTTTGTATTTAAGATAAAGCATTTACATCCAAAAATCTTAAAGTAAGAAACTTTTGGAATTCTATTATGAAACAATTCATAAGATGTTTTATTTAAAAATGGTCGAATAAGCACACGATTTAAAACATAACAAGCAGTAGCAGTAGCTTCAGCCCAAAAATATTTTGGTAAGTTACTGTCCATAAGCATAGTTCTAGCACATTCTTGCAAAGTCCTATTCTTTCTCTCTACAACACCATTTTGAGGAGATGCTCTAGGAAATGCAAAATTATGTGTAATACCATACTTATTACAGAAATTTGAAAAAGATTCATTCTCAAATTCTCCTCCATGATCACTTCGAATAGTGACTATGTTTAGAGACTTTTGATTTTGAATTCTTTTACAAAAACTTACAAATTCATCAAAAGTATCATTTTTATTTTTAAGAAAAATTACCCATGAAAAACGTGAATAATCATCAACAATGACAAAAACATATCTACTCTTGTTTAATGAAGAAACACGAGTAGGGCCAAATAAATCCAAATGCAATAATTCTAAAGGTCTATTTGTAGAAACTAAATCCTTTGATTTAAAAGATGATTTAACTTGTTTTCCTAATTGACAAGAATCACAAAAATAATCCTTTTTAAAAGCATTTTTGGAAGACCTTTAACTAAATCAAATTTAGAAATCTTAGAAATAGTTTTCATATTCAAATGACCAAATCTTTTATGCCATAAAAAATAATCATTATTTGAAGCAAGTAGACATAAATTATCATTTGATGACATGCATGTTATTGATAATTCATAAATGTTATTGTTTCAAAAACCTTTAAATAAAATATCTTTCATATTAGTATCATAAATAAGACAAGCATCTTTTTCAAAAACAATTTTATAACCCTTATCACATAATTGACTAATACTTAATAGATTGTGTTTTAAACCTCTTACCAAAAGAACATTTTCAATAAGGGGTTTTGAAATGTTACCAACTATGCCGGTACCAATAACTTTTCCTTTATTATTGTCTCCAAATATCACTGTACCTCCCTTTTTGATTTGAACGGAAGATAGTAGTTGCATATGTCCGGTCATGTGTTTGGAACACCCACTATCAAGTATCCACTTTTCTTTATAAGGTACCTATAAGATAAAAACAATATGTATGGTACCCATCATGATAGGGTCCGAAAAAGATTAGCCTTTAGGAACCCAAATCCAATTGGAATTTGGTTTCCACTTGTTAGTATAAACATAATTCTTAGAATTACACACATCATGTATATAAGATGCAATATAAACATTTTTATCAACATTATTAAGATTCTTAGGAACCCATATATATTTGCATCTAATTCTTTTTGAAATAGTATTTCTTTTCACAAAAGAATTATTATTATGAAGATGTGTAGATTTTACAAAATTAGTTTTTGAAAATCCAATACCAATATGAGTAGGTTTATACATCTTATCTTTTGAAAAACCAAGACCAAAATGATTGTTAGACATCTTTTGAGAAGATAATAAAACATTTAAATTCTCTTTTCCTTTATTAAACTTTGTTACATTTTTCAAAAGATCTTCATACTTAATTTTGAAAACAATCATGTCTTTATCTAAAATAGAAATTCTAGAATTTAAAGAAATAGTTTCCTTTTTAAGTAAAGAATTTTCTTTTAAGAAAATTTCATTATCCTTTTTTAAAGATGCAATAACTTTTTCAAAATCTTCATTTTGAGAACTTAGAGAAGATGTTTGAGAAACAAAACATGCATTTTCATGAATGAGTCTTTCATTTTCCTTTATTAAGACTTTATTTTTAATCTTTTCATTTTTGAAATTATTAAACAATTCATTAAAAGCTTCTAATAACTCATCATAATCTTGTACCTCATCTTCTTGGGCCATGAAGCAGATATTGGTGGTTTCCGTTACTTCTTCTTCGTCAGAGGAAGATGAGTCGCTATCATCCCATGTTACTTGGAGGGGAAGCTTTCTTCTTCTTGTTGAACTTGTTGAACTTGTTGAACTTGTTGAAAGTCTTGAAGTGTTCTTTTGATTTCATCAATGGACAATCCTTCTTCATGTGGCCTGGTTTGTTACACTTAAAACAAGTAGGAGTATCGTTAGTATCTTTATTCTTATTAAACTTACCTTGTTTTAAGAACCTTTTGAACTTTCTTGAAAGCATGGCCATTTCTTCTTCATCTTCATCCGAATTGTCCGTATCTGAAGTTGCATGGAAGGCAAAAACTTTCTTCTTGGATTGATGTTGTTGTTCGTCCTTCTTTCTTTCTTCTATTTGCACTTCATATGCCATTAGATTACCGATTAGGTTTTCTAATGTCATAGTGGAGAGATCGTTCGCCTCTTCAATTGCGGTTGTCTTCTTCTCCCATTCCGGTGTGAGTGCTCGAAGGATCTTACGGACTCTTTCAACTTGAGTGTAGTCCTTTCCAAGGGATGCAAGAGTATTGGTGATGTCGGTGAATCTTGTAACCATTTCGGATATGGTTTCATTCTCCTTCATCTTGAACAATTCAAATCTGTGTACAAGAATAGAAATTTTAGATTCTTTAACTTTATTCGTACCTTCGTGTGTTACCTGAAGTGTATGCCAAATTTGATGTGCAGAAGTGGATGTTGACACACGATTGAACTCTTCTTTGGTTAAGGCACAAAATAGAGCGTTCATCGCCTTGGCATCAAGATTTGCATTCTTCTTTTGATCTTCATTCCAAGCGTCGTAGTTGGTTGTAGGCTTGGTGTACGATGCTTCTACAATGTTCCAAAGATCGTAGTTGAGCGACTGCAAGTAGATCTTCATTCTACACTTCCAATAATTGTAATTGGTTCCGTCAAATAGCGGTGGTCGTTGTGTAGAATGCCCTCTTTGAATTGGGATGATGTGAACTCCGTTGCCATCCTTGTATGGTTGTTGCCTTGAACCTGCTCTGATACCAAATGTAGGATCTATAATCAAAGCAACACAACACTAGAGGGGGGGGTGAATAGTGTTTATAAAAATTAAACAAACTACTTGCAGGAAATAAAGTAATCAAGAGATAAACAGAAAATACAAACGCAAACACCGGAGATTTATCCTGGTTCGGTCCTTGTGACCTACATCCAGTCCCCAAGCAAAATGCTTGAGATTTTCCCTTTCTTTACTTGTGTACACCCACAACAAATGCCTTGTACACCACTTGACAAACACCCTTTGCCAATGTGCACAACTCCTCTTTACACCAAGAGAACACGCCTTGTACAACTTTCTTCTACTTCCAAGAAGACGCCTTGTACAAAATCTTCTTTGAATGAATACAATGATTTCCTATAGCCTTGATACTGATGTGTAGTGGACAAGGTTCAGTATAGGAAAGTTTAACTTCAGAGAACTTCACTTAGGGAATGGCTTTTGGTGAAGAACAGAAGTTTGGAAAACAGTTTTCAGGAATTCTGGAATTTTTCTTTTGGAAAACTGATGGAAAATTGGTAATTGGCCTTAGGAATAACTTCCCTATTTATAGCTATAGACTAGGGTCAGTTAGGGTAGTTATGGAACCAATTCAGACATTTTAAACGTTGGAAAACGTTGTCAAATGGATCAGATAAGAGAAACTATCCAACAGTCAGAAACTGCTTATAGTCGACTAGGATACTGAGTTAGTCGACTAGTCTAGGCAAAACTTCAACTATTAGTCGACTAGGTTAGAGATTAGTCGACTAGGGATATGTCTGTTGGAAAAATAGGTTTCTGGATAACTGAATTTCGTCGACTAAAAATAGTGGTTGGTCGACTATAAACTGTATTAGTCGACTTGGTAAATAGGTGTAGTCGACTAATTTTTGTTTCAGATAGAAACAGAGAATTGGATAAATTTTGTATCTGATATTAGTCGACTTGAAAAAATGGGTTAGTCGACTAGGGTATCTGTTAGTCGACTAGGTAGGAAAGTCAAGTCGACTATTTGCATTTCAGAGTCCAAACAGAGAGTTAGAATTTTGGTTTGGAAGAAACTAGTCAACTAGGGGTTTTTGGCAAGTCGACTAAGTATGGGTTAGTCGACTATATCAATAGGGCAAGTCGACTTGGGAAGGTTTATTTGTGTAAGTGATCAAGGCTATTCACATATTTCTAAAGTTACACAACAACTTCCAAAATCACCCATAATCTTTAATAGTCTTCATCTGAGGTAGAGCAATCATCATAAGGTAGAAGTGTTTGTCCATCATCAAAATCTTGCAACTTGATAGGCTTCAACATCTTGAACTTGTTAGGCTTCAACATTGGTATCAATATGTTTTACCTATTTGGTATAAAAATTTACGATATATTTCTATTGATATCAAAATATAAAATATTTTTTTTCATTGGTATCAAAAATGTACAAGTATTTCGATTTTAATTGGTATAAAAAATTTATCATATATTTCAATTGGTAAAATGTTTCAATTTCAATTGGAAAATGTTTCAATTCCAATTGGTATCACAAATTTTCTATTTCATATGGTATCAAAATCTTGTGATATCTCAATTTGATTTGCTGAAAAATTCAAAATTTGTATTGTCTATTTACAATTAGTATCTTAAAAATTTTGTTTATTTACAAAGGTATCTCAAAATGTGTTTTACTACCTTGAGTAAATCTCAAAATTTGTGTTAAAAATGTTTTGATATGTATTGCCTATATGCAAGGGGAGTTTAACATCTCTTCTACATATAGGTTCATGTTGAGTGTATTTTATATTGAGGAGCTTGACAACTCTTCTTTATGCGATACACGTGTGTAGGGGGAGCTTCACATCTCCTCTTATGCATTGCATATTATGCGTTATGTGAGTTAGGGCTTGTCATCCCTTCTTCATGTAATGCATGTATGTAGGGAAGTTAACTTAGCGTCTTCCTCTTCATGAATGTATATCGTATATATATCCTTATGATTAATTTATTTTATTTTACCCCTTTGTTGATGATTGACAAAAGGGGGGAGAAAGATTTTGAGTTTCGTATATGCATATTGTGTTTTTGCATATATTGAGTTTATGCATCTTATGTTTTTAAGGAGAATGTTTTTGAAAGTTTAAACAAAAAGGTAGAGAAAGTCTTTGGGAAAAGAATTTTTGCTTTATGCATGTTTCTCTCACCCTATTGATGCATATATGTTTGTTTAGTTTTATACACTTCATTGCCATATCCTATTTGTTTATTATTATGCATGAGTTAAGGGGGAGCTTCTATGAAGCTTAACTTTAATCCACGCATATATGACTCCATGAGTTTTGTCATCATCAAAAAGGGGAGATTGTTGGCCCAAGGCCCATCACTCTAGTTTTGATGATGACTAACTCAAGTAGTTATTGTACTAATGATCTTGTGTTTAATTAGTCTCAGATTTGTAATCAAGATCTTAGTAGGTGTTTAGCTTCAACAAAGGATTTCAAGTCAAGTTTTGGAGGTAGCATGAGTTGATTCAAGAGCTTGTGCATCAAGACCACATCAAGTACTCAAGTGGAGTCTAGTAATCGGGAGAAAACCGCGCACAAAAAGTGTATGTTTTGAAATGAAGATTTAAAGTGTGTGTGCTTTGGCTTTCTCAATACTTCCGTTATAGCATAGAGGCTAAAACGAGTCGAATCCACAAGGATGGGATGCGATAGAAGCTTTACCGGTTGATTCACGTGTTTGTTAAAGATTCTTCAAAGTTTTAAAGAATGAAAAGAAAGAAGGAAAAGAATGAAAAGAGAAGTACGGTGAAACACAAAGAAGTGGGAAACATAGAAAAGAATATGTTTGTGATTTTTGGATATATTTCTAAAGCAAGTGAAAGAGAAAGAAAACTCACGGCTACTAACTACTAATGACTCCACCAACACGCTAACCTCTTAGTGATAGTTGCCTCACATGTATCATTGGCCATCACTAGTCCTTGGTTCAAGAGCTATTCAAAGTATGACCCATATGTAACTCATCACAACCCAACTCTACAAAACAAGTTCAAGCTACACTTAAATCATCAAAACCCGATAAGAGCAAGCATGAAGTAAAGTAATGTTAGCTTGTTAGTAGTTAGGAAGTTAGAGTGTTAGATCCATCATCATGAGCCATCAATGGCTCTTGCAAGAGCAAGACCAAAATGAGGCTATTAGATTCATGTGAATTATCATAAAAGAAGTTAGCAAATTGGTGGTTAGTAGTTAGTTGCCATGAGAGAAAAGACTAGCTACACATGTAAAAGAGATTAGAGAGAAGAAAACATAGAGAGGTAAAGAGAGCACCTTTCATAGATTGTCACCTCTATTACAAGGACTCTTGCATTCCAAGCATGAATCACTCTCTCTCCCTATTACAAGATCTACAAAATGGAAAATACAATGGAAGAAGAGGAACTAACCTAAACTAAACTACCCTAAACTACAACATGGAATGAAAACTACCTTAAACTCTGTATATCTTTGCTCAGAAACCCCAGGGGGGTATTTATAGCCACCAGGGAAGAGGGGGGCCAGGGGACAGGCCCTAGCCCAAAACGCGGCCGGGGCCGCGGCCATACTGGGGCCGCGCGCGGTCCCGTCTGTCCCCTGTCAGGCCCTGTGCCCAGTTTCTTCTTTGCAACCCCTGATTTTCACAGAATCAGCTCTCTAGGTCAATGGCTATCTTTAATAGGCTTTTAATCATCAATTAAATGGTGATTTAGGGTCTTCTTCTTCATTGCACACCATGGACCTAGAATCAAGCAAGCAAAACTTTATTAGCAGAATTTAATATGAAATTAATGTGAAGATGTGATACAAATTATGAAAAATTAGAGACTAATCATTTAGCTCTTTGGATCATGGTTTGGACCAAGTTAAGATGAAGAAGAAGAAGACTTATGTCTAGGTTTGTTTTGTTAAGAATTTGTTTTTAGATAAAATGTAAAGGATAGAATAGTTGGTGGAGTGCTCAAGTACATATACACACACACTTTAGATTTATTTGTATTTTCATAAAAGAATTTTCATTTTAGAAAAATACCGTTTTGATTTTTGGAGTTTCATATATACATGTGTTTTAACGAAAACCTATTTTAGTGCTTATTGTCAAAAACATAGATATTTCATCATATATGTGTAGTGGATCATATCCATACACACTAAGCTTCAAAGTGTTTAAAATATCTTGTTTTTGTATTTGGAGAAGTTTTGAAAAATCTATTTAGAAAAATACAGATTTTGTTTCAAGTCAAAATTTCTAAGTTACAAAAATAGTTCAAAATGTTTGTAACATATTTTGATTTTTACTCAAACATGTTTGTTTATCAAAGTATAATACTGAACTTATTTTTTTAGATGTTTTTGTGGATTTATGGGATTTTATCTAAGGTAAAATGATAAACTTTTCATCCCTAAAAAATACAGTTTTAGGCTTCTGCAGGTCAACCGTTCGGTCGACCGAGCCAGGAGTTGGTCGACCGAGTCGGTCGACCGAAGTGCACAAATGTGCATGCCTTGTTTGGATGGAGGGCCGGTTGACCGACTCGATCGACCGCCAGAGAGTTTTGCTCTCTGGAAATGGCTCCGGTCGACGGGCGGTCGACCGGCAGAGAGTTCTGCTCTCTGTATCCAGGCCACGGTCGACCGACTCGGTCGACCGCTGGCCCAACGATCAGAAATCTGACCGTTGGCCGGTCAACCGGGCAGTCGACCGACAGTAGTGCAGACTACTGATTGGACCCCAACGGCTAGTTTTTCTTAGCCTATAAAAGGGGGATCCCATGGACTGTTTTCTAGAAGATTTCAAGTGGGTTTTTGAGATAATTTTTTCTACTCTATTAAGTGTTTATCTCCACTTGTTTAAGAGCCAAAATGCCATATCAAAAGGAGAGATTTTCAAGAGTGTTTTGTAAAAGAGTTTCTTGAGTTTTTCACCATCACTTCCATCCTTGTTTTCCTCACAAACACTGAGCTATCCATTGCTATAATACCTATCCTATAGGGATCTTTGTTGTGAGAGGATTTTAGGTGATCAAAGTGTTATTATCATCTAAGTTTTCATCTTTGTACTTTGAGGAGGCGGACTTGCGGGTTCGCGGTGTTTCGAGTTCTAATGAGCGCTCTTTGTAGAGGTGCGGCCTCGGCAAGCTAGTGTGCTTGTGGTGTATTGTTCTTGCGAGAATGAGTGAAGGGACTAGAGAGTCCAAAGGAGTTCTAGTGTGAACTCGCTTGTAGGTGTTGCGGCACCGAGTGATCCGGTGGGATCGTTTTATAGTGAAAAACCTTCATAGTGTTGAAGGCGGGGACGTAGAGCAAGTGTGCTCAAACCTCGAAACAATTCTCTCGTGTTTGCGATTGCTCTTTCTATCTCTCACTTGTCTTTATATCTTGCATACTTATATTGCTTTCATCTTTATATGCTTGTTATATATTTGTGCTTACATTGATATATGCTTGGGGTTTGTTTGCTCACACTTGTATTCAACCAAGAGAGCCAAAGCGGCACCTCAACTCTTATCTAGAGGAATCTTGAGGAGATAGTCCAGAGTCCTTCACGGGAAATTCAGCTACACACTTAGGTTATACTTGGTGTGTTGTGCTTAAGAATTTTTAGTTTGTATAAATAGTTTTAATTCCGCATTAATTGACCATTAGATTAGCTAGTCACCTATTCACCCCCCTTCTAGGTGATTTCACTAAGTTATTACAACTGATTGGTTAGAGACATTGTCCATATTTTAGGGGGGTCCTGTACATACCCGCGACCACGACCCAGATGCCTTGCGCTGAATCAGACCCTACCGCCAGGTAGTCATTAACAGTACTCACCTGTAGAATAATACTCACAATAACACTGTGGAACAATATACAGATGAGATTTCAGTCATCCCCGGAACTCTGCAGTGGAACCGTAAGTCGGCTGCGCAACCTGTATCCTAGGTCCACCCAAAATATAAATGCTGTCTCCTCCATCAATTTCTCCAATCCCAGTGTAAGTTGTCCATTTACATTAATATTAATTCAGTTAAATAATCAACATTCGTGTTACTATAATACTGGGACGATGCGGTGACAGTGGCAGTAACAGTAATCGTATACACGGTGAACAGTAATAAGAAAAGTGAACAGTAACAATAACCGTGTATATAATGAATAGAGCTGTACCGAGTGTTACGGTCTAACAATACTTTCCAAGTAAGTTTCAGTAACATGAATAATTATAGTAACAGGTCTAGACACTGATTCCTTATAATACAATCCTATCTAGAATCAATCAAAATCTCATCCTTCTGTACAAAAGCGATATCAGTAACTGATCCATCAACCCATAGTCTCAACATAATCATCGTGAACATCAAAAGTCAAGTCCATGCCCGAATATCTAAACCACCAGTCCAGTAAATAGTTAATCAGCTCTTTCATCATTACCAATCTACTCTAATCCTCTAGGTCACCAATAACTGAGATCAAACGATAACTGCTGTGAAACTTTGAACATATAATATGGTCACCGATATCAATGAAATCGTTCTCGCAGTGATTCTATCTCTATAACTGGAATAACAACAATAACTAGGAATCAATCATGAATAGCAGTCTACTAAATATATCCTCGAGATCAACTAAAACAACAAATATCGAGATCACAAACAAAGAATGGAACATCCTCAAGCAATATAGAATCTGAAATACCTCTGCGTCTAATAATTAATATCAACAGAATCATCAATACTCAAACAGTATAGTTAGGGGTAAAATTGAAAATACCGCAACTATAAATCTAAGTACATCAATCTCATCAGAACACCGATCAAAATCCTCTGAACGAACACCAACCTCATGTCAATCAACTATAATTCTAACTAAGTTTATATCAGTCCAAGTATCAGAAGATCAGTCTTTTAGTAAGTAACTTCATATATAATCCACTTCTCAGAATACCATGAATCCCCATCTAACTTATCACCAAATACATGAATATCAAGTCTAATAAGTAAGAGCACATAAATATGAACCTTTAATCTTAATCACGAACTAATCAACCTCAAGATCAATCAATTTATATTCTAAGGGTTATCACAACTAGGTCAATTATAAGATCAAGTTCGGTCTAAGATATATCACACCTAGTTATAAATCAATACTGGTAACCAACCATCACATGAAATGACGTAAGTCCAGTACTCAATACCAAGATCCAAAGTCCATATATGTTTGATGCTCAATATCAATATGGCAACATCAAGAACTGTCAAGTAACTCTAAATACCACTAAGTATATAAGAAACTGGTACCTGACATCTAGCCCTCGTCGACTCACCAATCAATCAACAGATAATTATTTTGCACGTTCCAATACACTAAATAATTATCCGATAAATACTATACATGAGTGATGCTATCTGTTCTCAAATATGAATTAGATCAGTCAATCTATAGATCAAAACAAGTCACAGTCTAAGGTGTATTAATACTGGGCCTAAGCCAACAACGTTAAATTTCTAACACATGAAATGACGCCGATAAATACCTAGATCAACTACATAAATAAAGTAGACGCTTACTGATGACTAATGAAATGATACGAGTAATCATACTGGTAAAATATTTCAGACAGTCAAATGAAATTATACAAGTAACATGTAGATAATACTGACAATGCTAAATAAGGAAATGATACAAGAGCAAACACTCACATGAAATGACGCAGTTTTGGAACCGAATAGCCGTCTCATCTTGACTACATGAACCGGTAAGAATCTCCGGATCATCCCATGGATCAGTCTTCAAATAGGCAGTGTACTGGGTCATTTGCAAACACGAATCCAAGTCTCCTGCAACGGGTCTGAATCTCACCAAACGGGTCCGAACGCTGCAACACTCAACCCAACCCATGAACTCACATGAACATACAGCCGTATACATATACACACACATGTACACCTATATACATAATATACACAAACATACATATCATATACACATACCTAAATACACATTCACAGGACACACAGACACTCACGCACGCAGATACAAGCACACTCACTAACCCATGCACACACTAACACATACATAATTACACAAATAATTGAACACATGCACATATATTAATACACACATTATTTTATACACCATGTATTAATTTACACTTAGGAATATAAAGAGAAGAGAAAAAAAGAGTTATGAAGGGGAGGAACTCACGGCTAGCCATGGAGAGTTCAACGGCGGATGAGGCGGAGGCTGCGGAGGATGTCGAGGTGTCGCGAGCTGCCGTCAGGGTCTCGCTGGAGAAGAAAGAGGAGGTCGCATGGTGGGTTGGGGCTGCCAGCAAAGGAAGGAGGAGGAAATTAGGTTAGAGTTTTGGTTTAGGATTAGATGTTTATATAGGAAATGTTAATTGGTTATGATTATATAGTTAGGATTAGGATAATTTAAGATTAGATGGTTAGGATTAGGAGATAATGAAAGATTTGGTTAGTTAGTATTTTTATTTAATTAAGATAACTATAAGATTTTGTAGTTAGGATTATGAGAATTGAGTTGTTTAAGATTTGTATTTGATGAATAAAATTAGATAGGATTAAATATAGGTAAAGAAATATAGGGTTAGTGATTAGATAGTTAATATATAGGATTACATAGTTAGGATTTAGGATTTAGTTGATAGGATAAGGATTAAAATAGATTTAAGATTAGTTAGGATTTTATTTTGAAATAGAATTAGCTGAGATTATGATTTTGAAAGTAGGATTTAGATTTGACGTAAGTTAGGATTAGATATGACTTTTGTGAGGATTTGAATTTGAGATAAGATTAAAATTAGATATTGGGTAATATGTTTTGGTTTGGTTTTGCCTCAAATAAAAGAAAAATAGAAGAAATGAAAATGAGCTCATGGCTTGAGTCAAGGAAAAATAAAAGAAAGATATGAAACGGATATGCGCTAATGGTATAAGGTAAAGCATATGGAAATGAGTAGTTGGATTTGGATTGGGCTTAGCATAAAGAATAAGAAAATGAAAAAAAAGAAGAGAAATATTTGGGGGGCAAGAAGTGAGCTTGTCTAAGATTAATACACAAAATAAATATCAATAATATTAATAATAAAAATAATAATAATAATACACAAAGATATTTAACAATAACAACAACAATAATTACTAATAGTATTAACCATAATAATAATACATAACAATAATAATAATTAGCAAAAAATACATGCAATAAAAAATACTATTATTCATTATTAAATCTTGTATTTGAAAACTAGAGGTATTACAGTAAGTAAGTGACAGATACTTGCAATACATATAGGGTCTGTTTGGTTGTCGTAACTGGCCGTAATTTGTAGGTGTAATTGGTAAAGTCTTTTACAATTGTAAATGAGTTACATGTATGTAAATTTTACGGTGTTTGGTTGGTAATATAAAATTGTAAAGTGGGAAAGTGTATTGTACTTTACGGTGTTTGGTTGTCGTAATGTATAAGTCGTAAGTGAAAAAGTTGACCACAAAATTAACTATTTGGTGATTTTAAAAGTTTTAATACTGCAAATAAATATTAAAAAGTTAAATATTAAAAAATTTTAATATTAATATACAAAAATATTACAAATTTGTATGACCACAAAATTAACTGTAACTGGGTTGTAAGTGAGTAGTAACTGGGTTGCAAGTGAGTGTTAGTTGAGTTACGTAAGTCTTTTACGAATTACGGTCCAAACAAACGCCGTAGTTGTAACTGGGTAGTAAGTCATTTACGAATTACGGAGTTTTACGCGAAACAAACGGCCCCATAATTCATAATTTGATGTGTCATATCCAATAAATTAACGAGAGAATTTAGGCCACCGTTGTAGATCTAGATTAGCTCATGGCCCTAGAAGTTTCCAATCCGCAATGCCCATGAAAGGCAATTTCTATTTTACTTAATGTGACTTCAATACTATAGAAAATTTAGTTTGCAAATTACTAATCTGAGCACCACAAGAAGCTATCACAATTTTACAAACCTGATGAATACCATATGTGCTGGCGTACGTGCTTCCTCCATATGCTATCTCATTCTTTGCATAGCTTTCAGCATATGCCGGGCCTGCAAAGGAACAAAATTCAGGCTGAATCAAAATAGTGGTTGTGAAACTAACTATATAGAATATCCTTGCTTGAGAGGAAACTAGGTAATAACAGGATACTTCATACAAGGCTTCACTTTTTGAATCTGATTACAAGAACAAGAAAAAAAAATATATTAATAATTGAAGCAACAATACCCGGCTTGGCTGCCGCTGCAGCAGCTGCACGCGCTCTCTTCTCAGCATTGGAAAGTTCAGCACGCAGTTTCTCAGCCTCACGAGACATTGAGACCATATTTTTCTGCATTACCTGACTCTGTCCAAAGTTTTCAGCTTGCACCTTCTTCTAATACTCGACTGCAGCCCTATTCATAGTTGTTGTAAAGGGTTATCAGTAGAACTGTATTTAAGTCTCCGTCTCAAATAAAAGCAAATATCAGAGAGCAAACGGAAAGACAACATTCAAAATTATATAAGATGCAAAGAAAAAGGAAATGCCTTCAATGAAGAATAAATTGCTATACAAAATTTAACATAATTTACTTTATTGGCCACACGAATCGATACAGCAAGTCCACCGCAGGTGTGCTCCCTAAACCTCCAAAGTTTTCATGATTTCATTTCAAGGAGAATAAATCTGCAATATGTTTTCCAATCCAAGAATAGATCTCCCATGGCCCCCGCTCTAATTAAGTCCTTACAGTAGGCTTTCCTACTTTTTAGATATAGTCTCATTACATAACCAAGGTTACCGACACAGATGATAGGATTCATGTTTCCATGGCAAGCCACTCTTGCCTACAGCTGCCCACCATGTAAATTGTTACTAATTCAGAAGGTTGGAAAGCATGTGGACAGATGGTCTTAGAATTGGGCTACTTTATAAGGAAAATTGAATATAATGCCAGCAACTTAATGCCCCGTAATTGAGCACGAGCATTTAATAAGTAACCCTACAAAGCTCTCTACTATAGCTGGCATGTGTGCCATTGATGATCACACTGTAACTAGTAGCTGTATTACATCTTGAACTAATGTACGAAAATAGATGCTACCATCAGAAGCATCGTTCTTTTGGAATTTGATGTCGAATCTCTCTCTCTCTCTCTCTCTCTCTCTCTCTCTCTCTCTCTCTCTCTCTCTCTCTCTCTCGCACGCTACTGTTGAATGTATAAATGAAATCTAAAAAAGAAATTTACCAAATCCAAAATCTAAGAAGAGTATTGGAATAACCTACTGCAGTCATTGATTCCAGCACTTACAAGTGAATATAATAACTATAAGAAAGTATAGATGTCTTGATTTCCACCATAGCTCTCAACAAGCATCATTGGTTTATGTTGTTCTTGGCTGCTTAGAGTTGCTACGGTATGTTGCTTTGGCCTTCCTGAGTTGAAATAAAGTCCGAAGTCTGATTCTATGTAGAAAGTGTATGCAGGTCTTGGGTTCAGTTGCAACCTCCTATAGAAAACTTACTGTGTGGATTATTTAGCAGTTCTCGTTAATTCCAGAGGAACTTTCTTGGCTTCAAAATCAGCATGTACAACATACAACCCAACATTTCCGAACATGTAATATTCCTTGATGCTTTGTATTAATTCAAGTGTCATATAACCCCTTGCTTCTCAGTGCAAACAACCAGTAGATAAATGATATTCATGGGACGGGGATACTGCTGCTATATTTAATAATCCGTGTCTTTCAAAAGACAAATCCTCCCAGAACAATCATTTTTTTGTTAATACAAAAATTGTTCACTGACTTGGGTTTTCACCCAAAGACTGAAAGTAACAGAAAGTTTTCACCCAAAGATTGAAAGTGGTCTATCTTCTACATAGATCAGAAGCAAAATTGGCAGAAAGAATGTAAGGATCATCTTGAGGCATCTTAAATGAAATAATAATATGTCAATCATATCTCTTCGACTTTAAACGTTTTGTGTATGTGATGTGGGATCAAAACAAAAATTTTAAATTAGGATAGGATTATGGATCGCAACTTAGATTTTGATTTCACCACCAGTTGACTCAATCAAAAGGAGATCAAATCAATACCAATAGTAAAGCTTTTAATCAATCATTCATTACTTTATTCACTGAATTGAGTCTCCTTAAATAGACTCCTGCAAAGAAAAGTTTCCTGTCATACCCGATGTGGTACTAAACTAAAAAAAAAACTCAAAAACTAATATAAGTCTAAAATAAGACATAACCAATTAGACTCAATCAAGACTCCACAAACTGAATCAAACGAAGTCCATTTGAACTCAAACGAAAAATGATAACTACGACACATGGACTAAACAATCGTCCAAAAATTTAAAGAAAATCACAACTAAACATGACTCAAAATCATAACCAAAAAGGGGTAGTTGTGCACAATGACATCGCTGATATGTGCGAAAAGAAGTCAGTATGATGTCCTCATCAACTCTTTCAGAGTGAAAAGAACTTGGCCCTATTGAGTATTGCTCTACATGACTCTCATAGTACTCCAATAAATTCGGGGCCAATCGTTGCTGGTCTTCTTGCGTAATCCATGTATCATCAAATTCTGGACGACCTTCCAACGCACTAGATATTGTTTGCAACCACTATCACAGGTGGAGATGATCTGATCATTCTTTATGCTATCAATCTGTTCTGCTGTAAATGAGTCATTTGTATTAGGTAGTTATTGTAGTAGATAGTGGTGAAAAGTAGTCCCTCAAATAAAAGCTCAGGGTAGGCTCATCAAAATCCACAATTAGATCATTAGGGTTAAAATGACTTTTATAAGCTACAAAACTTAAATATTTTAAATGTCGAATTAATTTTGAAATCCGAAGATAAGCCAATTACATAATCATTTAGATTAATTTTCTTAAGAATTTTATAAGGGCCAGCACTACGAGCATTCAATTTCTTAATAGTTTCAGTGGGAACTGCTCTGAAATAATCTAGATTATTACATAATCACTCTTATTAAATTCGAGATGCCTTCGATGCAAATCAGGATGAGACTTATAATAGGCATTGCTTTCCTGAATTTTCTTATTGATTTCTTTATGCAAATCATGATATGCGATGCAACTGTAAATGCAAGTTCGAATACTCTAGGATGTTGTGCTATATGGATAAGATTTATAAGCTTCCTAGGTTTGTAATCATGCACAAGCTCAAATGGACTCATGCCTATTGATATGTCCACTGAACTATTATATGTGAACTCTGCAGTGGGTAAAATCAGATCTCAATTCTTCAAATCTCACCAACCAAGTACCATTAAAGATCTCCTAGACTCCTATTAACCACCTCGGTTTGACCGTCTTTTTGAAGATGAAAAATAGTAAAAAAAAATTTAGCTTAACTCCCATCTTATGCCATAGGGTCTTCCAAAAATAGCTCATGAATTCTACGTCCCTATGTGACAATGATTTTGGGCAATCCATGGAACTTAACCACCCCGTCAAAATCTGAGCAATCTTGAAAGCGTCAGATGTTTTGCTGCATGGTAAGAAATGGGCCATCTTTGAAAAATGGTCCACAACAACAAATATGAAATCATGCTTCCTGATAGTTTTAGAAAGTCTAAGCTGAAATTCATACTCACATCCTGCTAGGGACAATCTGGCACAAGTAGAGACATGTACAGGCCAATATTCTGTTTTCGCTGCTTAGCCAATTGACAAGTATGACATTGTCCAATTAGCCTTGCAACGTCTTTCTTAAGGCTTGTCCAGTAAAATAAACTCTCTACCATCTCTATAGTCTTTTCTCGGCCGAAGTGACCTACAAGACCTCCAGCATGCAATTTCAAACAAGATAATCTCTCAAGGAAGTACGAGGAATGCATAACTTATGAAATCGAAATAAATAGTCATCCTGAAGTAAGAAGTCATCTCAAGGTCACATCTTCTTTTAACACATAGACAATCTCTCCAAAGTCAAAACAAGATTTATACTCTTCTTTGATTCTCTCAAAGCCCACTACCTCAGCTCTCAGTTATTTAAGAAAACAAACTCGACGACTGAGTGCATCAGCTATGTTGTTCTCTACTCCAGACATGTGCTTAAGTGTATAAGTGTAATCTTGTAAAAATTCAATCCATCAACCATGCTTAGCACCAAGCTTCGTCTGAGTTAAGGTATCGAAGGGCCTCGTGGTCAGAGTAAAGGATAAATTTTTGCGGCAAAGGATAATGTCACCAATGGCGCAAAGATTGCACAACTCCATAGAACTCTTTATCGTAGGTTGAGTAATTCAGTCTAGCACCACTAAGCTATTCACTGAAGATGGCAATGTGGTGCTTTTTCTGACTTAATACTCCGCCAATGCTAATGCTTGCGGCGTCACACATGACCTCGAACACCTTAGATAAATGAGGAAGTCTCAGATGATTCAGTCATTCTTTATTTAATTTCTTTGAACGCCTTGGCAGTGGCTACGGGTCACTGACTTCTCTTTCTTCAGACAATCTGTAATTGAGATCATGAAAGTGCTGAACACTTTTTTTGAATCGTCTGTAGAAGGTTGTAAGCTATGAAAACTTCTTACATCTCGAATATTTCAGAGCTCAGGCCATTCTATAATTGCCTGATTTTTCTGAGGATCTACAAAAACTCCTTGAGAAGATACAACAAATCCCAAGAATATAACTCAATCTGTCATAAACTCACACTTCTTTGGGTTTGCATATAATTTCTCTTTTATCAAGGTGCAACAAACTTTATTAAGATGATCCATATGGTGCTCCAGCGTCTTACTGTAAATCAACATGTCATCAAAGTATATGACCGAGGACTTACCCATAAAAGATCGTAATACATGAGTCATCACACGCATGAAAGTGCTGCGAGCATTTATCTAGCCAAAAGGCATGGCCACCTACTCATATAGACCATCTTTAGTCTTAAAAGCAGTCTTCCACTCATCTCCTGAGCAAATCTGAATTTGATGGTACCACTTTTCAAATTGATTTTCGAGAAGATGGTGGCTCCAGACATCACGTCTAACATGTCATCCAGTCTGGGAATGGAGAACCAGTATTTAATAGTGATTTTGCTGATGGCGCAACCATTAATGCACATCCTCCAAGAACCATCTTTCTTAGGGGTTAATAATGATAGCACAACACATGGACCCAGACTTTTTTAATAAACCCCTTACTTATATAGTTCATCAACCCGCCTCTTCAGTTCGGCTCGGCCAAATTCATTCTGTAGTAAGGAAAGTTGGGGAGAGTGGACCCCGGGACAAAATCTATAGTGTGTTGGTATTACGCATCGGAGGTAGATTATCCGAGAGTTTCTCTATAAAGACATCAACAAATTCCTTTAATATCGAGACTTTGTAGGAGAAATTTCCTCTTAGGAGTCATCAGTAACTTCCTTATCAACAAGAACAACAATCATAAACCCTTTAGCAATTTTCTAGTCAATAATCTTCGGATTGGTCAGAGTTAAGGCCTTCTTGCTGCTTGATGCATCAACCTGCTTAATTTTAGGCGGAGGGCAGGTCGCAATGGAGCTAGCTTGATCTTCTTTCCATTATGGACAAACGAACAAGAGTTCGAACGTCTATAGATAGTAACATTGAGGTCATATATCCAAGGTCGGCCTAAAATAATATGGCCCACATACATGGTGACTATATCACACCAAATCTCATCCAAATATGTGGCAAATTGTGTCAGAACACGAAAAATTTCTTTCACATCAACGGACGCAAAGTTTACCCAAGATACCTTATATGGTTGATGGTGGAGAAGAATCTTTAGTTTAATTTTAGTTACTATGTCCAAGGCGGCAGTGTTGACACAACTCCCACTATCAATTATAACTGACCATTCTTGCCACCGATTTTAGTGAGAGATTGAAAAATTGAAGATCTACGCTAGTCGTCATTTTCTTTAAGTTGAGCTAAGGCGCGCGTCACTACATTCAGACAGTAGGTAACCCCATCAATATTATCAATTGAAGGTGGGTGCATGCTCAAAACATATCCTAAGGTGGTAGCTTGATTAACAAAAAAATCATCTTCCCAAGTATCTCCTTCAGGTTTATAAACAAATTTCTCCTAAATCAACTGATCACCATCCGATTGGGTATCAATAATCAATATCCTTGCCTTACTCGGATACTGTGTTGAAACGTGACTGAACCTTTGGCACTTGAAACATCGAGTCTGCTGAATGGATCTAGATAACTCACTTGCGATCCCCTTGCATTTATCTTCACGCCTTAGAATGGAGCTATTTGACCAAAAACCAAACTGAGATTGAGACTGATTGGGTTGAGATTTAACAATAGTGGTCTTATTGGTGTTATCTCTATAGTCTGTGTCTATGAAATGAAGAAACTTGGGGCTGATCTAAATACTGAAAAATTTCAATAGCTTGCTCTAGGGTAGAGACATCGCTAACAAATAGGTCACGTTTAAAATCATCCTTTGGTCCTGAATAAAATCAAGACAAGACTACAACATCAGACTCATTCTCGCTACATCTTGTCAGAAATTGATCAAACTTTTGGATGTACTCTGACACTGATCGATTACCTTGAGTTAAACACTGCCATTGGTCAAGTAAACATTATTTGTATAACACAGACAAGTATTTCTCTTGGAGTTTCATTTTCATCTCATCCCAAGTTTGAATGGCCTCTTGATTTCTAAGTCTCATCAGCTTCTCAACATTTGTCCAGTATTGCTTATCATAACCCATCAATTTTATCTTGGCAAATCGGATTCTTCTCTCATGAGACATATCATACCAATCAAAGTATTGATCCATGTCTGAAGTCTAACCGAGGAAATTACGAGGATCCAATAAACCATCAAAAGTGGGTGCCTCTAGTTTAATGTTCTTTAAGTTCATTCCATCACGATCAGTCTGAACATTATTACTAAATGTGCGATATTCAGGTCGAGGTCCATTCTTACTATATTCTCACCAGTCTCACGTTCCCTATTGCTTTTCAATTCTTGTTCAACATCGTTCAATCAGGCGGATAAGTCTTCCAAGAATTTGTGATCTTGGCAAGGTTAAGATCCATTTTAGAAGTTGGTTCTCGAGGGTGGTATTGTGCTCCACTCTAGGTGGACATGTAATAAGGATTTTCTAAATGCCAAATTTAAAAAAAGATGCAAATCAACAACTAAGATGAGGCCTAAATGCTACTAGCAAGAATAAAAACTAATCACATACCTACAACGATAAAATATGGAATGCACGTGAATTATGAAATCAGCAAGTAGTTCAGGTCACTAGCGCCCACTAGATTATCCCATAACTTATTGAACATTTAGACAGTAAGAATTTAATGAAAAGCGATCAAGTAATAGCAATAATCTCATAATGTTGGTCGTTTTAAAATATTTCAAGACAATTCAATCACGTGCCAAGATTAAAGAATAGTTCTAATTTAATATTCAGAAATAGCAAATAAAAGTCAGCAGAATCATTCGCTCACAATTGTTGTGGAACAACAAGCAACAATGATAGCACAAAGGATAAACCAATCTGAGTGCAAACAAATCTCTAGTACTACTGCAAAAAAGTAGAACTGATAAGGTTAGTAGTACCTAAAAAGATACAATACCAAAGAGTTGAAATAACCCAAAACAGTTCTGGACAGTGGTGCTGGGACAGAAAATCAGCTGCTTCGAGAATGATACGAATCAGGCTCGAAACGGGCTCGAAACGGCTTCAAATTGCATCTGCTTTTGTACTGAGTCGGCTCAGCGAGTCAGTTTACTGAGTTGGATCGGTCGGTCTGACTCAGTTAACCTAAGTTGACTCGCTTCAGGTCAGGTCGGGTCGAAATGACTCAACAAGTTAAACCTGAATTGCTTCAGGTCGGGTCGGGTTGTGCTGCTCTGAAGAAGATCCGATTGGATCTGATCAGATCTAATCAAACCCACTTAGATCGGGTCAACTCCAGTGACGGGGAGGAGGTCGGCCAGAGCACGGCGATGACAGGAACAGTGAGGAGAAGATGACGGCTATGACAGCGAGAAAGAAGGACAAAGTTGATGATGAAGATGGTTGCCGATGAAGACAAGGGAGAACTTGCAATCGAGATCGAAGGCGTCTTCGACAGTGAGGACGGCATGTGATTTGGAAGGAGATGAGATGCGGAGGAGGTTGATGTCGGCGAGAAGGAGGATCTGCGACTAAGGAGATCGGGTGATGGGTTGGGGCGGTGGCTCCTAATGTAGTAGGAGCACCGACAACGATAATGAGGTGATCGGCGTGGCATGGTGAGGCCGCGATGATGCTATGTGGCATCGGGGAGCGGTGGAGGAGAATGACGACGAGATCTGACGAACCCTTGGGAATTATTATTGTTGTTGTTGTTGTGGCGGTCGTGGTGGTCTGTCAACGGCGGGAGTGAGGCGAGGGAACTTTGGTGATTAAGAGGCGATGACGACAAGGGTCTTGAGGTGGTGGCGGAAACAGGAGACCCTGCTAGGGTTAGGGCTAAGGTTTTAATGAAGATGGGGTTGAAGGGGGAAGACATGTGAACAGTGTCTCGTGTCAATTTTCGGGGATTTTTGTTTTTTCTTTTTTTTCTTCTTTTCTTCTTTTTATTTTCTTCTATTCTCTTTAGCAAAAAAACCAAAAATGATTTGGGATCAATACTAAAATTTTAAATTTAAGATATGACAATAATAGGAACCCGGAACTTGGCTTCACCACCAGTTGACTCAATCAAAAAGAGATCATATCAATACCAATAGCAAAGTTTTAATCAATCATTCATTATTTTATTCACTCAATTGAGTCTCTTTAAATAGATTCCTACAAAGAGAAGTTTTTCATCATACCCGATGTGGTACTAAACAAAAGAAACTCAAAAACTAATACAAGCCTAAAATAAGATATAACTAACTAGACTCAATTAAGACTCAACAAACTGACTCAAACAGAGTCCAATTGAACTCAAACGAAAAACAACAACAATTATGGCACATGAACTAAACAATCGTCAAAAAAATTAAAGGAAATCACAACTAAAGATGACTCAAAACCATAGCCAAAGTGAGACCATTATGACACGGCAACGATAACGCTGATATGTACGAAAGAGAGTCGGTATGATGTCCACATATGCATGAGGCATTATATAGCTGACTTGACCACAGACACCCTACAGTCCTTATCCAGGATGAAAGTGTGTTCGTGAATCATGGATAGATGCATTAATTAATAAATATGTAAATCTATGTCTAAAGTTTCTAAATAGCAGAAGAATGTTTATTCTTGCTTAATATTGAAAGAGACCAAAAAATAGAATCTACGTTGTCACCTACGAAGGCTGACAGTTGCCTTAACTCTTCGCTTTTTTGAAAGATAGAAATGGTTACTCATATTATATTCTTACCTAATATTATGGAAAGAACAAGGAAAAACAAGAGAAGCGTGTTAATCTATATTCACAACTTTTAATGGTAACAAATTGCATGATTATCAAATGAATTTGTAACCTAACAAAGCATTAACACTATTCCAACAAGCGAACACACGTCCCTCTCTCTCTCTCTCTGTGTGTGTGTGTGTGTGTGTGTGTGTTTCTTTGCTACTATAATGTAATAAATACACTAAAATACCTAATGGACCATAAGCTATTGTCTAACTATCAAATAGCACATTAATCGGTTTAATATTTACCAACCAATCTACATGATACTTTTATTTTGTTTGTAAGTTTAAGGAATTTTTGTTCAATATGCCAATGTACCATATCAATGTCTATATGTTCATGTATCATATTGCACATCCATTCAGTAAGTCCATGCGCATGCAACACAGATCAGAACAAAAAAGTTGACTCTACTGCCACATAGAAAATAATCAACTTACAATTCAATCTAGAATTAGCAACATTTAAAGAAAACAATTGTCACAACACATCTCCATATTTGACCCTTTTTCGGTGAGAGATCCTTTTGGTTTATGTGTTTTATCCTTCGCCAATGATTAAAAATATTCAGTATCGCCCCTGTTTTAAATATCATCCTAGTTAGCCGAGATATCGATCGATATCTCCTTTTTAGCCTGCTACCGATACGATATGGGAAAATCGTTCGCCATATCGTTTGCAGCAAAAAACAGCCGATATTTGAAATATCGGCCGATAAATCGCCCGATATCGGCCGATATGAAATAACTTATTTATTGCACGACTACGTGCAAATGTACATTGCTTTTTACTGTCTTTGCTGGCATATTACATCATTATTATTAGGTAGATGATATCTAACACCAAACCAACTTTTAGTTATTAATATTTCATTATATATAGTGTCCGATATGAACGCCCGGTATGTGTGCGTATCCTCTATATCTCCCCCGATATCCGATATCCGATATGAAAAACTCCCATCCGATACGATCTCGATATCCGATATTTAGAACCTTGAGTATCGCCAATCATTCATTTGTGCATAGATACTCGTATTACTAAATACTCCACATTCCATGTCAATAACCTAAAAGACTAACAAATTTAGTAATTTCAACTGACTCAACAATCTAGAAAAAGAGCATACAATGTAAAATTGACATTTTCAAGTAACATTCCATAGATATAAACATTTCCGCATGAATCAAAATTGATGTCAAGAACAATAAGAAATTGATTATACCTTCTCCTCTCGATTTCATTCCGCATTCAGTTGATCTCCCACATCACATCATCGACCTTCCCCGTCTCCCCTTCAACCTTCGCCACACCTCCGCCTTCATCTTCTCCACCTTCTCTGCGAGCTCGTCCCGATCCTTTCCCAGCCTGTTGACATCATTCCTCACCACTGCCAGCTCCGCCCTCATCGCCTCCACCCTCTTGGCCTCCTCCTCGGTCCGCAGAGAGCGGTCGTAGAGGCTCCTAACCTCGGCGTCGCCGTCGGCCTTGGCCTTGCCAACGAAGTCGGCTAGTAGGTGGATGTCGTGGTGGGAGGCTGCGAGTTCCTGCTTGAGGGCGACGTGGTTGTCGATGAGGCACATGTTGTCGGCGAGGAGCTGCTGGATGTCACCGTGCTAGATGACGATGCATTCCGCGAGGGCAGCCAGGATCGAGGGGGTAGTGGGCTCCCTCGAGCAAGGGCGTGGTGGGAAGGCGGAGGCTGGTGGTGGAGGGTGGTGTGGCGATGGAGGCGGAGGCGGCCAGCCATCGACGATGACAAGGTGGAAATGGTGTGGTTTTTTTTATTAAGTGAGGATTTAAAGGGGTTAGGGTTTTCCTTTTATCTTTTTGGTGATTTGAGGGAGCGTAGTTATTTGGAAAACAAGTAGGTCTATCAATGGGTGGGGTACGGGGTAGGTACAGGTGGTATCAAACTCAATTATCCAAAGGAGTATCATATCTGTTACGTTCACTCACGAGTCCTGAAGGCGGGTTTCAATACTCGGACCCGTTGTACCCGGGGGTCCAGACCCGTTTACCGGACTCAATCATGATTGTCGCTGTCATCTTTGCCGAAGCCAGAGGTGGAGAAGAGGTTGATGGGGGGAGGAAACCCTATATTGGCTGATTTACGGGAGGTGAGAGATGGAGGGGGAGGCTGAGAGAGGGAGAGGAGGCCGAGTCGCCGCCATTCCAGGCCTTGTCCCCAACGTCATCGCTGTCATCTTTGCAAAATCCATTCTTTTACATTAATCCTTCAAATATCTTACATGAATTTAACATAAAACAACAAATTTCACCAATTTACATAAAGCAGACAATCATCATAGATGGAAACACTACTTAGGAACTGAATAGAGATCAAAACAAAGGACCAAACACAACTATAAATCCATTAAAGTAACTAGTCTCCATCATAAAAATGAGCATCACTCGTATATTCAGGTAATAATAATAAGAAAAAAATTTGATAACCAAAATTTTTTTCACTAAAACCCTAAAATTTCCTCAAATAGTACAACAGTCTCAACCCAAAAATCATTCTTTTACACTGTCGGCTTTAAATCTACACTATGAACTCAACAGCAGACAATAAATTTTGCCAATTTCACAACTTTCCCCAATTAATGTAAATTCCTGAACACAAACAGTAGAACAACTGTAGATTCTGCCACTGAAGCAAGGAGTGATGGATCAGGCGGGAGAAGGTGGCGGAGAGGATCTAGACCATGACGATGGATCTCAACGGTGATCGAGCTCTGATCTTGGAGTCTCGAATGTTGATTATGTACGATGAGAGGGAGGCTGAGAGAGTGAGAGGGGTGGCGATGAGAGGGAAACTGAAAAAGTCAGAGAGTGTGGTGAGGAGAGGAAAGCTAGAGAAGTGGAGATCAAGATCCCTTCGAGAGGCGGTGATGAGGGGGAGAGAGAGAGGGGTCTAAGGGTTAGGGTTAAGGTATTTATTATATATGTAAATGAGTACAGGTATAAACGGGTATAGTTTAAGTATAACCATACCTGCCCAGTTTAGTCAAACGGGTATAGATGTAAATGTGCAAATGGGTTTGGGTAACAAATAGATGTTCCCATACCCCGATCAATCGGGTACGGGTCAGGTCGGTCCGACCCGACCCATTGACAGGCCCAGAAACAAGGAATTCATAAGTAGAAACACAAAATAAGTTAAATTGTTAGTTGATAGTTTTACCCTCAATTGAAAAGATCAAAATTTAAAGACAAATTTTCAAGTATTACAACTTTGGCGCAAATTTTAGTTAGTATATATTTGGACACATATATTGTATAATTATTATTGCATTCTTACACTCATTTTGTAATAAATCTTACAACTTACTTATCTTAATATCCTAATGTATGCAGGATATGATAGGGAGAAAATAAGCATGAGTCCTATCCAAACAAATCTAAAAGTTCAAATCAAACGGGGATTGACTCAAATTCAGAGGATCTAGAAACCATCTTATATGAAAATCGGATATCTCTGATAAGATAATAACATCAAAATGCAAAAGAAAAACAGATTTTTTGAAGACCCAATCAGTTTCTTTGAAGATAAATGGATAGAGAGAAGATCAACGAATGAGATAAAGCAATCATATTTGGGGATGAGGAGGAAATCCAAGTAAATTCAGAGTTCTAAATCAATTTAGACTCGGATTCAGACTGTATATATTTTAGTATTTTAATCATATATTTCGCTACCAAAACTCAAATATGATGATTCAAGATGATCTAAAAATATGATTTAAAATGTTACAACTCTCATGTTGATCACTATTTCGATATCTATTACCTGATAAGTAATATTCAACAATCAACACGCTAACAAGCTGTAAATTAGAATTCTGGATAAATCAAATCGAGTTTGTAGATAAGGGGAGGATTAAAATTCAAAAATAGCTTACTCTCAAGTCAAGAGAAAGGATATTATCTTAAATCTAGAGTTTAAATTTAAATTCTGAAGATATATCTTTTGATGGATACACAACTTTTACCAGAAGTATATCCACTACTTCTACTATAAAGAGAGAGGTAGAGCATAGGGAAAATATCATCTCACATGGTGAGATTGTAAAGGCTATATTGAGAGGAAAAGTTATACATTGTAATGCGTATTTGGGATCAAAAGTTTGTAACAACGATTCTTCAATAAAAATTAGTCTTTTTCAGTTCAGATCTTGCAGCGTTTCAGTATAGGTTTTCTTTACTTCTTTCCTTTATTTTTGTTGTGCAATTCTTCTTTTCTTTGCATGCTTTATTTTATAAACTCATCAACAATCTCATGCATGTTTACTCTTATTTTCTTTTGATTCTTTTGTCTTCAATACAGATCGGAGAAAGGAGACATTAAAGATACGACGAGGAACAAAGTCACCGGGTTTCATCTTCTTTTTCCCTTCGTACTAATCTTTTAGTTTCTTTTTATTCACCTTAGTTATTCAATCTTCGCACAAGGTTAGTTTTTTTTTCTTTTTCTTCATATTTTAATGCTTAGGGATCTTTATTTTTTTATTTATTTTTTAAAACAAAACTCCAACCTTCATCCAAGGATTTCTCAACTAGATTAAGATAAAAGTTAGACTTTTAATAACTAGGATTTACATGTCTCTGTGGATTTGACCCCTAACTTACAACTACACAATTTTGCTAAAAAGATTCTAGCAAGTTTAGATATTTATAATTTGTACTGATTCAACAACGATGGAGTTTTTTACGAACTTCGAATCGTGAACAGTTTTTGGCGCCGTTGCCAGGGACTTGTGAAAATTTTTGATTTTTTTTAAAATTAGCATTTAATCTTTTTCTAGTTTCATCAAAAAAAATTTAAAAGTTAAAAATAAAAAATTAATTACATTTTTTCATAAATTTAAGTTAATTAAATAAATTTAAAATTTAAAATTCTTTTCTTCTTACTTTCTTTTCCATCCCTAGATCTAAACTTCAAACTTTTCTTTTTGCAGGAATATTGCATGAATGAGCGAAGATTTGCACAACAGGACGAAACTTGCTTGCTTATGACATAATTGCTTTGCTAAACTAAAATAAAATTTTTTTTGCTTACTTCAGAGTCATCGAAAAGGTTAGTATTTTCTAACTCTACCTACGAATCTCCTATTAGTGGGGTTTTGGAGGGGCTTATTGATTGAACTTCTGCTGCATTAGTGCATATTGCATAAAAGATTTTAAGAACTATCCCCCCTCACATAAGGTCGGAATTTCATCACCCGTTCCTTGGCTCAAAAATCACAACGCATATAAGTTTTCCCAAGCTTGAACTAAATTTAAAATCAATTAGAAACTTGGCCACTAGAAATTCGAGCACATTAAGTGGATTCATTTTGGGTATACTCCGGTGATTACATTCAAGCTCGCGAGAGAGGGCTTTCTATCTAGAAAGGGTGATTTAGCCGGCGATGCCTGGCATGGAGAAAGGACCGAGGAAATTCCCTATCTAAGAAAGGGTGGCTGAAATCAGTAAGCGCTCAGCCTGGGGGGAGAGCCGGATCGCTTGTTTGACGGCTTTAACCAATCAGCCCACAATCTTTTCAACCCAATTAGGAGCTGTCTAATTAGGGAGAATTTAATTCTCTTAAGATTAGTGATTGAAAAACTGATTACCTTTAAAATAAATTCAAGATAAAGAAAACACTTGATTGCAGTTGATTGGTTGAGTCATAATGTGTGCAATCTTATCTAGGATTTAGAAAATCCTTCATCAGGGTAGTACCCTGGTTCATACGAAAGTGGGTTCGTGTTAGGGTCGATTAGAATCCATTATTGTTTCTAACCCTACTGCTTCAAGGGGTGACACGAATCAACCCTAACAAATGACCTTAAAGGATTACATGTATCCTATAAGGTCCACCCAACCTTTCTGTCTCACTTTGCCGACCCTTACAGCAAATTTTGAGATTAAATCCGGTATGATACAGATGCTTCCAGTCTTTCGAGGATTGACAAATGAGAACTCATATCAACATATTAGGGAATTTGAGGATATTTGTGGAACTATAAAGTATAATCAAATGACAGAGTCTCTAAAACTTAAGTTATTCTCCTTTTCCCTAAAGAAAAAGCCAAAGCTTGGCTTCTTTTCTCCAATCGGGTTCAATTTCCACTTGGGTAGGATTAACTGAAGCCTTTATTGGAAGTTCTACTCCAAGCAGAAAACTGCTACGATACGTCAAGCCCTCAACACCTTCCATCAATTACAAGGGGAGACGTTTTTCACATATTTTGAAAGATTTAAAGATCTTTTACTTGAGTGTCCCTCTCACGGATTTGAAAAAATCTGTTTGATCCAAATTCTTTACGAAGGCTTTGACTACAAGAATAAGACCATGATTGAGTCCCTTTGTAATAAAATATTCACTAGTAAAACTGCTGATGACGCATGGCAATTTTTTGAAGAGGTAGCAGAAAACACTTTAGAATGGGAACCTGTTAGCGTTGATAAGAAACCCACCATCACAACTGTCACCAATAAGGGTGGTATGCATAAAGTCAACACCAATTTTGAGAGTGATGCCAAATTAACATCAGTTATGAGAAGACTTGAAGCTTTAGAGATGAGCAAGGGAGTACAATCTTCAACCCCTGAACCATCTAAGCCAGTGGTGTCTCCCGTTTGTGTCCTCTGTGATAGTCAAGACCATGGTTGAACAATGTCCCGGGTTGCCAATTATCAAAGCGGAGCAGGCAAATGTACTCAACATATTTCGCAAGTCCAACCCCAATAACCCATTCAGTGAAACGTACAATCCAGGTTGGCGAAACCATCCCAACCTTTCATAGAAATCTTCTCAAAGACAAGGATATGGTGGATCATCATCATTTTAAGGACCATCTTCTAATAATCAATTTCACAAGGGAAATGCAACACCATATGCTCCTCCTTCATATGTCCCACCCAATCAAAGAAAACCATTTTTAGTGACAATCTCCAACAATTCATGCAGAGCCAACTCATAACTAATCAAACCCAAGCCCAAATATCTCGCAATCAGGATCAGGCGATAGCTCGGTTCGAGGTTCAGATAGTACAATTAGTTGCATCTGTTAGGGAGAGAGAGAAAGGACATTTCTCTAGTCAAACTATGCCCAACAGGAGAGGACGGTCTACTCCTCAAAATACTCCTATAGGCCAGTTCGAAATTGGTTCTGATTCAAACCATGAAGTCCAAGCCATTCACACTTTACGATCGGGCAAGAGAGTGGACAACCAAGTTCAAGAACTACCAAACAATCCTAATGTTGTCAAGGAAAGAGAAAAAGAGGACTCAAAGGAATCAACAAAGAAAGATGACCAAGTTGTTGTAACAATCAAGAGAGATCCTTTGTGCCCAAGGCCCTATGTTCTCAATATCTTCAACCAACTAGGAAGAAAAATCACTGTGAGAAAATTTTAGAAGTTTTCAAAAACATCCAAATCAACATTCTCTTCTTGGATGCCATCAATCAGATTTCTTTATATGCCAAATTTCTGAAGGACCTAACCACTGTCAAGAGTAAAAGTTTTGTGCCTAGTGAAACTGCATTTGCTACACAAGCATCCTGTCTCATCTAGCAACTTATTGCACCCAAGTGTGAAGATCCGGAGAGTCCAACTATTGCTATTAGAATAGGAGATCAGGTTATGGATTGGTGTCTGCTAGATTTGGGGGCAAGTGTAAATCTCTAACCCTATTCTGTGTACAAACAATTAGGTTTAGGGAACTACAACCCACAAATCTTACATTGATTCTCGCAAAAAGGTCTGTTAAGGTCCCCAAGGGGATTGTTGAGGATGTTATTTTGAAGGTCGATGAATTTTATTTTCTTACAGACTTTGTTATCCTAGAGACGAACCAACAACAAATCCCAATAATCACTCTCTTGTAATTTTGAGAAGACCATTCCTTGCTACCACTGATGCTGTCATTAGATCTAGGAATGGAGTCATGGCCTTATCATTTGGGAATATGACAGTTGAGCTGAATATCTTTCACACAATTCGCAACCGCTGAAAATGGATGACCATGAGGAGGTCAATATGATTGATATTTCGGTTAGTCACACCTTCGAGGAGTGTTATTATGAAAAGCCCTTAGAGAAATGCTTGGCCCATTTTGGAAAGAACTTTGATATTGATGAGTCTATAAAAGAGGTGAACAGATTGTTAGACTCTGTTCCTTTCATGGACACCAGTACATGGAAACGCAAGGTAGGACCCTTGTCTGTGTTAACATCTATATCTGTTCCATCAGTCATCAAGCCTCCCAATAAGTCTAGATTTCCCTTTGCGAAAGGAAACTTGATTGAGTATCTTTACTTTTGATGAGCCATAATAATCAATCTTTTGAAAACTGGGTTGAGGTCAATAAAACAGATAAAAGGATCAAGGTCAAATAGATGATTTCAAAATTGACATACTTTTAGAGTCTACTGTTAGGCAGTAAAACCAGTAAGAATTAGTTTCTCCTTCTAAATCTTTCACGGGATCACAAATTAAGACGGCCATTGAGACATCTGATCCGTGAATACTTTTCCAATTGTCTAGATCAGCCCTTTCATTTTGGATGAGAGTAAGACTAAGATGGATGAAATGCTAGAAGATACCAAACCTGTCAAAATCAACATTCCACTCCTAAATGTGATTAAACAATTGCCTGCCTATGCCATATTACTCAAGAAATTTTGCACTCAAATTGAAAAATCTTGGACACATATTTCAACATTCTTGAATGCACTATTGTCCCACTTCAAGGACCACACAAGAAAACTGTTAAAATTTCTGGTCCAACTCAGAAGGTCATACATAGAGATTGAGTGACATGTGATTGTGTCTGGCTAAAGACATTAAACTCAGCGCTGCTGGGAGGTAACCCAAAAATATTGTTTTTCTATAGAAAGTTTATTTTTCTTTATTTTTTTTCCTTCCTAGAGTTCTATTACTTTTCTATAGGAAAATGCTTTTGTCTAGATTGGGGGTGTGCCTTCATCTTTTTATTTACTCTAACCCCCTATCTTATATGCTTATTGCAGCTCCCAAGGTACTATCTACCCCTCACCATGTTCATTTTTAATGCTAAGCATAATGAGCATACATTTTAACATTGAGGACAATGTCAAGTTTAAGTGTGTTGGGGGGGGTTAACTTTTGTTTTCCTTTAGTTCAAAAAAAGAAAAATAAACTTTTTGAAAAGAAAAATAATACTTTGATGTAAAATTAAGTTAATTTTAAGGAATAGGAAATCACAATTAGGATTCCTTAAACTTAGTTGAAATAAGAATGTTTGTTTGATTTGTAGGATTAGGAAGAAAAATTGAAAAAGTAATTTAGTCTTGATTTTTACCTTGATGTAATATGCGTATGCACTTATACACTTAGGGTTCAAAAACAAAGATCCTTATGCTAATAAAAAAATTATATATATAATAAGAACCCTCTGATTAAGCTGGGTTTTTGGGTCTCCTAAAGCAAAATTATTCACGCCTAAAAGTGGTTCATATCATCGAATAAAATCTATAGTTTTGTGGCCTTGTTTACTCAAGTCCTAAGTCTGCGGGGTGTCTTCACACCCAGTGTCCTAAAACCGTCCGGTATGGGAGTCACCGACTAAGGCTCATTACATGGGCAAATCAGAAAGCCTAAGAAAACTAAGGAATATTACCAGCAACATATACATAAATAAGACATAAGAGTTAGAATTGAAGAACCATTAGTCAAAATATTCACAGTCATAAGATGCATATGACTTAGGGTAAAATAATAGACTAGATGAGAATATAATTTTATTCCTAATCTTGATTGATGACAAATCTTTTAATAGAGAATAAGTCTAGAGATGAATAGTTCGGTGCTCCCATAACTTATAAATTGCTTAATTCTTGTAGAAACACTTCGAATATTTTCTCTTCTTTTCAAAATGCATTTTCAAAATACTAATAATTTATTTCTTATCTTTATGCATTTTGTGGGTGTAATTCACTGAAAACTCTCAGGAGACTATAAATCCTCCTCTAGGGATAACCTAGAGGTTTAAAGGTTGTTGCACATGTGATTGATCTTGAAACCTGCACACAAAATACAGTATTTCAGAACTTAAGATTAAAGAGTGCAAGTTACTCAATTCTACTGCTATAGCAAGTGGCTATGCGGGTCGTGATTCACAAGGAGGGACTAGCGATGGAAGCTTTTCTAGCAAGTTCTCTTTTATGTTACCATTAAAGGTTAAAGTTCTTCTTTAGTTTCTTAAAAAGAAAAGAGAAAAATGAAGTTAAAGTTGAGTTAGAAAGAAAGCGGTAGAATAAGAAGGTGGAGAAATAAGAAGTGATTTGTACAAATGAGATTGAAAAAGAGTGACAAAAGATTTAGTCGATTGTGGTGTTCTAAACTAAATGATTAAAAGAAAAGAAACTAAAAATTACTTACTTCTTTTGGCCAAATACCTACCTTGAATCTTTTGCAATGATGTTACCTTGAAGCGAGGCGATCAACGTATAGCCCATAAGAGTCGATTCCCGTTTCCTCCACATTATATCATCAAGACATTGCAAGTATGAAGTGATAAAGAATGAAACTCAAAATCCATCGTCATGGGCTATCGGTGGCACTCGCAAAGGCAAGGCTCTTTCGATGCTTTTAGACTCACTTGGATAACATTTGTACCAAAAGAAGAAAAGTAGAGAAGAAGAAGAAGAAAACAAAAACAAAGTACATACAAAAGGGAACTACAGATTCGATTTTATAATAATAAGAGAAAAGAAGGAAATTTTACACCGGTGTCACTCTCAGCACAAGCTTCGTTCTCGTTCTCCTATGAAACTCTGATCTCCTCTGGATTACATAAATTAAAACTAAAAATTACATGAAAAGAAAATAAAAACCTATACTACAAAGAATGAAAAACTGGACTAAATCCTATCTCTGTATGGTCGTCCCCATTTACAGTGAAAATCTAGCCTTTTATAGGCAAAAACCCAGAGGGGAGAGGTGTGAGAAGATTGGGGGAGCAAACGCTCCCTCTAACTCACTAACCAAGCCGCGGAAACGCAGCTTTGGCCGCGTTTCCGCAGCCAGGGTGTGGCCAGGTGGCCACACACTGTTGGTGGTGCCCCCCCGGCTTCTTGATTTATATTTATCTTCAGCTGGATTTGCAGTTTAAGTCTGGAATTTTGACAAAATGGCTTTTGATCCTTAGCTTCAACCGAATTGATTTGTAGGGATTTGTTTCAACTAGTTTTCAACCTCTCTGATTTGCCAAGATCTGCCCTGATTCCCTGATTTCAAATTTATTCTGATTTAATTCAGAATTTGATGGGCTTTTGGGCTCATTTCTCTTCACTCTCCTTTGGGAACGGGCCTGCAAATAAATCAAAATTTTAATTAGGAAAAATCAGAGTTTATTCTATAATAAGTATGAAAATATGATAATAAATGTGCAATATTAGTGACCAATCACACCCCCATACCTATCTTTTGCTCGTCCTCGAGCGAAACAACGAAACTATACTAAGGATTATTAGACCACTTTCGCAGGTCACGCGATTGCACTGAGCATGTGCAATAAGCCGTTAAACCTCTAGGTTACCCCTAGAGGACGAGTTTTGTCTCGTGAGAGTTTTCAGTGGATTACACCCACAAAATCCATAAAGAAAGAGAAACAAAGAGTTAGTATTTTCGAAAAGCATTTTGAAAGAGAAAAATATTTGAAATATAATTGTAAGATTTAAGTAATCTATAAGTTATAGGAAAACTGAATTTTTCATCCCTAAACTTAGTCTCTATTCAAAAATTTGTTATCAATCAAAGTAAGGAGTCAAATAGTACTTCTCATCTAGTCTATTACTTTACCCTGAGTCATATGCACCTTGTGACCGTGAAAATTTTGACTAAGGGTTCTTTAACTCTAACTCTTATGCCTTATTTATTTATATATATATATTTTCTGGTGGTATTATTCCTTAGTTCTATTAGGTTTTCTAATCTGCCCATGTAACGAGCCTTTAATCGATGACTCCCAAACCAAACGGTCTTAGGGCACCGGGTGAGAAAACACCCCAAGGACTTAAGAACTCGAGCAAATAAGGCCACAAAACTAAGGATTTTATTATATGAACCCCTTTTAGGCGTGAATACTTATGCTTTATTAGGCCCAAATGCACAGTTTAATCAGAGGATTTTTATATATATATTTTTTTCTCAAACTTATCTAATCATCTTTCGCATAAATACTAAGGCTTACTTAGGCCAAAGCACCTAGCTAATCAATAATTAGATTTGTTCATCTTTTATAGATATATTTTTTTCCTCTCTTTTTTTTATAAGGCATAAGAATCTTCGTTTTTTGAACCCTAAGTGTGTAAGTGTATGAAGTGTGCATATTTCATTAAGGTAAAGTCAAGACTAAATTACTTTGACAAATTATCTTCCTAACTCTAAAAATCAAACAAATAATCTTATTTTGACCAAGTTTAAGAAATACTAATTTTGATTTTCCTATTCCTTGAAATTGACTTAATTTCTTACAAAAAATATGTCAAAATATTGTTTCTATTTTCAAAAAGTTTTTAAAAGTAAAGAAAATGTTAAATTTTTTTTAATAAAAAGAAAAATCTAAGTTATGTTAGAACCCTCCCCCACACCTATCTCATGCATTATCCTCAATGTATGAATTAATGCATAGATGCATAAAAAAGAAGACAGGGAAGGAAAATACTACCTTAAGGTGGTGGCTCCGGTAGTGGTCTGATTGGTCCACGAAATGCGGCACAATCGACTTTGTAAGGAGTTCGGAGGAACCCACCAAAAATCTCTCTAATATAACCCATTAAAATGATGTATCCATGAAGGATTTTAATTAAAAATTTAACCCCATCTAATTTCCAAATTCCATAATTAATTTCAGAGTCAAATTTGTCAACCGCCTTGTCCCAAAATGGAGTGTGAAAAGATAGAATGATTGACTTGGACTTAGGAAGTACGGGAACTAATACCGACTCAGGAAAGTGACTTAAGTCAAGTAAAGGTTCAGTAGTCGAGATTGGTTCAGGAAGTGGGTCCAAATCAAGAAGTTAAAACTCAAGTCCACATTCATTTTCCCACAATGAAATGTGACTTAAAATTGGTGATTCAAGTTCAAGAATGACAGGTGTGGGAATCAAACTGACTCTAAAATATTACATAAATCGGGTAACAAAACAGGAGTCAACATTGATTCGGGAATTTGAACTGGATCACAAATTGGAGAATCTAGGTCACATTTCTCATTGAGTTCAATTTCATAAAAATGAGAACTTGCCAATTTCTCAATGGGACTTTCAAAAGTATGAAATTGGTCAAGTTCAATAAAATGATCATCAAAGATGGGCGATTCAATTTCATTATGAATTGGCACAGGATCCAATGTTGACTCAGAAAAAAGATTGAAATTAGGTGAAGACACTGGAGTCATAATTGAATCAGGAAGTTGAATTGAATCACTAGGTTGAGGTTCATGATCATATTCATTTTCAAGTTCAATTTCAGGAAAGGGATAACTTGCCAAACTGTCAATGTCATTTTCAAAATTGGAGTTTGGGCAAGTTCGAATGATTGTTATGAAATGGAACCTTGTTTTCCAAAACAAAATGACTCTTCGGCTCTAACAGAATGGTTAACGACATCAGAACTGGCCAAACGGTTAGAACGTAGACTTTGGACCATCATATCTATGTCATGATTACGAGCGTTTTGAGCCTGAGTCATGGCTTCAAGCATCTTTTCATAGTTGATTGGTTCATCATTTTGTTGAAAAGATGAAGTATTATCTTGGAATTGGTGGTAAAATTGTGAGTCCATCAGATTTTGTGATTTTTGTTTGGACTCACGCATACTCATTTCCAAAATTGATAGTTTTCTATTTTGGACTGGTGGAACTGAATATGAATCTTGGAAATATTGTGGACAAGGTGAATAAGGAGGGCAAGTTGGTTGAAATTTGGACTCGGGGGAGGTGAATCTCCACTGACTCTGTGAAGAGTTGAAATTATTCTGGAAATTATGGTTATAAGATTGGGGGCATGGGTTATATTGATTCGGACAAGACCAATCCGGCACACTAGGTTGGTTAAAGTTATGATATGGCGGGTTGGTAATATCCGAGAAAGAGGTTGGTGTGTAATATGGATTACCATTAAATTGAAAAAATTGTTGTTATAAGTCATATCACACAATAAACACAAACAAAGAAAAAAACAAACAAATAAGCAAACAAAAAAGAAAAAAAATTCTAACCTAAGTTAGGGCAGACCTTTGACCTAGATGACTCCTAACTGGTTAGACTGTTCATAGGAGGTATAATGCAGACTTTGACCACAAGCTAATCAGTCAGGTCAGGGCAAGATTGGTGGGAGGTTATCCGTCAAAAATGTTCCTTAATTAAGTAACCACCAACCTTCAGGCTTTCGGCCCTTAATCCCCTTCCTAGATGCTGATTTGACAGGAGTCAAATTCCACACACTTTTCCCTTAGGATAATCTCCTAATTGAGTTCGAGATGTCCCTAGGGCCAACGTCTACTCATTTTTAGTTAGGTTTGGGTTAGTGAGTGAGGAGATTGTTTATGGGCTAAGAGAGGGTAATGACTTCCCCACCTTATCTTGTTTATAGGACAAGCCCTTAAATCAATTTAGTGCAGTGTACAAGTATATAGAAAAAAGTAACATTCAAGCAATCATACAAGAATGAACCTTATACTAAATGCTATGCACACATACCTTGGCTCCAGCACTCTTCAACAGTAAATAAAAAATGAAATGAAATAGACACATGCCTAAATACAAGTCTAAATCATTTTTAGCATTTACAATCAACTTTTTACGGTTGTGTTAAAAATGTATATACTGTGAGTCAAACAAGGAGATAAATGCTACAGAAATTCAGATTTTCAATTCAGCCAACCTGGAAAAATACAGGTTAGTAGTTCACTCAGTTTTGCCACTGAAATGTAGCAAATCTGAGGGCTTCTTGGCTCTGCTTTCTTGAGCAGAGTCCAAGGCCACTTATGTGTCCACTGCAGCAAGAATTCTTTGTTGTTAAATTTGTACAAAAAACAAAGAAGAAAGTTAACCAAAAATGTAAACTTTAAAGATAATTACTTACCGTCCCTCCCCGGCAACAGCGCCAAAATTTGATTGAGCTTGAAACCTGCACACAAAATACATTATTTTAGAAGTTAAAATTAAAGAGTGCAAGTTACTCAATTCTACCGCTATAGCAAGTGGCTATGCGGGTCGTGATCCACAAGGAGGGACTAGCGATGGAAGCTTTTCTAGCAAGTTCTCTTTTATGTTACCATTAAAGGTTAAAGTTCTTCTTTAGTTTCTTAAAAGAAAAGAGAAAAATGAAGTTAAAGTTGAGTTAGAAAGAAAGCGGTAGAATAAGAAGGTGGAAAAATAAGAAGTGATTTATACAAATGAGATTGAAAAAGAGTGATAAAAGATTTAGTGGATTGTGGTGTTCTAAACTAAATGATTAAAAGAAAAGAAAGTAAAAATTACTTACTTCTTTTGGTCAAATACCTACCTTGAATCTTTTGCAATGATATTACCTTGAAGCGAGGCGATCAACGTATAGCCCATAAGAGTCGATTCCCGTTTCCTTATATCATCAAGACGTTGTAAGTATGAAGTGATACAGAATGAAACTCAAAATCCGTCGTCATGGGCTATCGGTGGCACTCGCAAAGGCAAGGCTCTTTCGATGCTTTTAGACTCACTTGGATAACAATTGTACCAAGAAGAAAAGTAGAGAAGAAGAAGAAGAACAAAAAAACAAAGTACATACAAAAGGAACTACAGATTCAATTTTATAACAATAAGAGAAAAGAAGGAAATCTTACACCGATGTCACTCTCAGCACAAGCTTCGTTCTCGTTCTCCTATGAAACTCTGATCTCCTCTGGATTACATAAATTAAAACTAAAAATTACATGAAAGAAAACAAAAACCTACACTACAAAGAATCAAAAACTGGACTAAATCCTATCTCTGCATGGTCGTCCCCATTTACAGTGAAAATCCTGCCTTTTATAGGCAAAAACCCAGAGGGGACAGGTGTGAGAAGATAGGGGGAGGAAACGCTCCCCCTAACTCACTAACCAAGCTGCGAAAAAGAAGGTTTGGCCGCGTTTCCGCGGCCAGGGTGTGGTCAGGTGGCCACACCCTGTTGGTGGTGCCCCTCCGGTTTCTCGATTTATATTTATCTTCAGCTGAATTTGCAATTTAAGTCCGGGATTTTGACGAAATGGCCTTTGATCCTTGGCTTCAACCGAATCGATTTGTAGGGATTTGTTTCAACTAGTTTTCAACCTCTCTGATTTGCCAAGATCTGCCCTGATTCCTTGATTTTAAATTTATTCTGATTTAATTCAGAATTTGATGGGCTTTTGAGCTCATTTCTCTTCACTCTCCTTTAGGAACGGGCCTGCAAATAAATCAAACATTTAATTAGAAAAAAATAGAGTTTATTCTATAATAAGTATGAGAATATGATAATAAATGTGCAATATTAGTGACCAATCAACATGCTAAGTGCAATTGCGTAACATGTGAAAGTGGTCCAATAATATTTTAGGTTTAGTTTTGTTTTTCTCGAGGACGAGCAAAAGATAAGTGTGGGGGTGTGTTTGGACATATATATTGCCTAATTATTATTGCTTTCCTATACTCATTCAGTAATAAATCTTACAACTCACTTATCTTAATATCCTAATGCATGCAAGATATGATAAGGAGAAGATAAACATGAATCCTATCCAAATAAATCTAAAGTTCAAATCAAACGGGGATCGACTCAAATTCAAAGGATTTAGAAGCCATCTTAACTGAAAATCAGGTATATCTGATAAGATAATACCATCAAAATGCAAAAGAAAATGGATTTTTTGAAGACCCAATCGGTTTCATTGAAGATAAATGGATAGAAAGAAATCAACGGATGATATGAAGCAATCAAGTTTGGGGATGAGGAGGAAATCCAAATAAATTCAGAGTTTTAAATCAATTTAGACTCAGATTCAGACTGTATACATTTTAGTATTTTAATCATATCTTTCACTACTGAAACTCAAATCTTATGATTCAAGATGATCTAGAAAGAAAAGTGAAATGGCTATAATTTTTATGTTGATTACTATTTTGAATTCTATTATCTGATAAGTAATATTCAGTAATCAACACGCAAACAAGCTGCAAATCAGAATTCGGGATAAATCAAATCAAGTTTGGAGATAAGGGAAGAATTAAAATTCAGAAATAGCTTGATCCCCAAGTCAAGAGAACATATATTATCTTAAATTCAGAGTTCAAATTTAAATTTTGAAGATATATCTCTTGATGGATGCAAAACTTTTACCAGGAGTTTATCCACTACTTATACTATAAATAGAGGGGTAAAGCATAGAAAAAAATATCATCTCACACAGTGAGGCTGTAAAGGCCATATTGAGAGAAAAAGTTGTATATTGTAATGCGAATTTGGGATCAAAAGTTTGTAACAACGATTCTTCAGTAAAAATCAGTCCTTTTTAGTTCAGATCTTGCAGCGTTTCAGTCTAAGTTTTCTTTACTTCTTTCTTTTATTTTTGTTATGCAAATTTTCTTCTTTTCTTTGCATGTTTTACTTTATAAACTTATTAACAATCTCATACATGTTTACTCTTATTTTTTTTAATTCTTTTGTCTTCAACATAGATCAGAGGATGGAGACATTAAAGCGACGACGAGAAACAAAGTCACCGGGTTTCATCTTCCTCTTCCCTTCGTACCAATCTTTTAGTTTCTTCTTATTCACCTTAGTTATTCAATCTTCGCACAAGGTTAGTATTTCTTTTTTTTTCTTTTCTTCATATTTTAATGCTTAAAGATCTTTATTTTTTTCTATATTTTAATTTTTAAAACAAAAACTCCAACCTTCATCCAAGGATTTCTCAACTAGATTAAGATAAAAGTTAGATTTTTAATAACTAAGGTTTACAAGTCTCTATGGATTCGACTCCTAATTTGCCACTACACAATTTTGCTAAAAAAATTCTAGCAAGTTTTAGATTTTTATAACTTGTACGTGATTCAACAACAATGGAGTTTTTCATGAACTTCGAATCGCGAATAGTATACCATTTGTTTTAGTAAGTAGAAACAACCCTACTTCTTCTTAACCTTCAACCCATAAACAATCAAACCAATAAACTCTAAAAACAAAAGACTCATTTTCCCTAAAAAAATCACCCAAAATTAATTTACAATCAGCAATAGACAAGCAAATGACTATGTGGGAGAGTTACAACCTTGAAGATGTGAATTTTTACCTTTTATAAATTTTATGAAGAAGCATTTTGTTCCCTTCGTTGTTGAATCTGTTCGGCCTTCCACATTCATGCGAAGCAGAAATGTTCGGCAATACCAGCCGAACATTTCATGTTTATTTGGTTAACATTGCCTGAACAAATCCTTTTTATTCAGCCAATATTGATAGAACAAACTTGAAATATTCAACTAGCATTGGCCGAACATTTTTGAGCGACAAATATTGACCGAACAGTGTCCCTAATGTTAAACATGGATCTCTATCTAGTTATGACAGTAATAACAATTCTGAGTTGGTTGTTGATTACACTATGGGTTTTACCGCTAATGAAAATTTTCAAAGGCGAGAGGTATTGCTCAATTTGGCTCGAGAAATTGGTAAAACACATAAATTTTTTATCATTATTAAGAGTTCGGACACAAGAGATGGGATGAAAGTAAGGGTAATACTCAAGTGTGAGCGTTATGAAACTTATAGTCCGAAGATAAAAGAAAATATCAGTACCCTTCCTACTATTTCTGATCAACAACAAAAGAGAACTTCTAGTATCAAGAAATGTGGTTGCTCTTTCCTACTAAAAGGAAAGCAGCAGTCCTATGATGCAGGGAGGGTACTTGTAGTTGCATGTGGTATTCATAATCACTCATTGGTAAATATCTTGAGGGACATTCAAATGCCGGTAGATTGTTAGAAGAAGAAACCAAATTGGTTGGAGATATGTCCAAGACCCTTTGTCTGACCAAGAGATATATTAAATACTTTAAAACAAAGAGATAAAAACAATGTGAGCACAATAAGGACCGTCTACAATGCAAGGAAGAAGTTCAGAATCCTAGAGTACGGTGGAAGATCACAATGCAACAATTAATGAACAAGCTCTCCGAACATAAATAATAGAGGTGCAAAGGCGTTGGCCCGATAACGACACGATTAAGGATATACTGTGGGCTCACCCGTCTAGCATTGAATTATTGCATGTATTTCCTAGAGTTTTAATAATGGGTTGAACGTACAAGACAAACAAGTATCAGTTACCGCTGATGGATATTGTTGGGGTAACTATCATTGAAATGAATTTTTCAGTTGCTTTTGCTTTGGAGGCCAAACGGGAAGAAATATTCAGTTGATGCTTCAATAATATGAAATCAATAATGCACGGGCATTTGATGCCATCTGTTATTTGGATCTAGCTCGGATGAATGCCATAGAAAAAAATTTCCCCACCCTCGTCATTTCTTATGTTGATGGTATATAAAAAAATCTTGTTAGTAATTGCAAGAAAAGCTTTGACAAGAAAGTGAAGTTTGACCTATTTATGTATAGTTGGAATCTATTAGTGATTGCCGAAAGTGAGGAAGATTTTGTTCGTTTGATTGGCCGGCTAAATGAAAATTTTCATGAATTCCCTGAAGTGCTTGCATACATGAAGACTACATGGACAGACAAGTACAAAAAAAAGTTTGTCGCTTGTTGGACTGACAATATAATGCGTTTTGAAAATATGACAGTATAATGCATTTTGAAAATAGTTCAGCCTACCAAGTATAACAGATACACTCTGGCACAACAAGAAATACGAAAATCATCGCATCATCAGTGACAAGAGAACCTGTCACGAAGCCACTCCAATCTAACTGATTGTCCCCGTACCATTGTCAACTCATCACGTGCCTCTTGCGACGACACACCGAGTAAATTAACAACGATGTCCTTTGCATCAGAAAATCTCAGACTTGGGGTGTTAACACATGATCCTGCCACCGATAAGACGACATGTGCTGGGACATCACCTAGTATGATGGTCATCTTTTCATACGGCATGTGAAACATATTTGTTTCTAGTTGCCACCGTTCCACAAAAGCAGAAATCAAAATTTGATTCGAACTTCTGTAGGATATGTTCTTCAATTTCTGCAATCCTGGTTCTCGAATATAATTATCAAAATCCCGATTGGGTGAATCATCGTTCCAACACCAATCATTCAATTTTGACAAATTTGATCAGCATTTCAGAGGATCTCTTTCTCCTATAATAATAATTTTTATAAAGAGAAATCAATTCGATATCAACAATTTTTAAGTAAAAACACAACAAATTAGATAGATTACCTCTCCATTCCATATATTGGCCGCTACGTGTTTTTAAAACTCTTAAGAATTGAAATATCATCTAGATCACCAGGAAAAGGCCCCGTCAACTCTAAAGACTCCTCCGATTCTATGGTCTCCGGTTCTACATCCTCAACATGCTCTTCTTGCTCCTCTACTTCGGGAGCATTAGAAGAAGAACACTATCTACGATGCCTTGCTGAAGTCGTAGGATAGATTCTAGACGACCCTGCTTCATCAATGTCTATGTCGATAGAGAGATAACACATACAAGATCAAAGATACATGCATTGTTAAGGCTCTGTTTGGCCAATATTGGCCAAACTATTTCTAAATGTTTGGCCAGAGTCCACCGTGCAAATAATATTTGTTCAGCCAGATCTAGTCGAGCGTTTAGAAATAGTTTGGTCAGTGTTGATCGAACAACTCAAAATTTTTGAAAAATGCAACTTATGAATGCAAGCGATGAGATCGCAGTCGGTGAGACGCGAGCGACAATGGCGAGATGGATGCAGGATGACGGCGCGATGCGAGCATGCGAGCACGATAACGAGGAACCGAACAGCTCAAATTTTCGAGGGAGGGAGAAGGTGACGATCGTTCGGCCAGATCTGGGGGGAGAGGGGGAAAGAAGGGGAATTGGTTTCAAATTTGCAGGGTATAATGGGTTTTTAAAAATATAATTTGATGTGTAAAGAATAAGGGTATTTAGGAAAGTTTAGGGGTTCTACTTATCAGTTTACTATTTCTACTTAGTAGGTGTTTCTATTATCAATTTTTTGTTCCAAATAGCCGCACTCGATTTGAGGGGACAATGAAGGAAGATTTTTGTGCTAAAATGATGGATTTGTCGGGATTTTGTTGGGGTTTTTTTTCTTTCTGTTTTAATATTTAATTTCAAGAAAGGACCTCAAAAATTAATTATCAAAATCGATCTCTGAAAGGCCACATTGGTGCTACTTAGATGCTGAGTGGTTTCGTCTCCCCTGCGTCGCGTTGGGCGACGGCGGGTAGGTTTTTTTTGGGTCCAGTTTCGACGAACCTGAATGCAAAACTATAGCAACAGTGCTAAATTTTACGTCTCGCTTTGACAAACCCATGTAAACTTTTTTCTTATTATTTTGTTTATTGTCCCTTTATTAATGTGGTTTGTTGGGTGGTGTTTGGGGCCAGGCTTGCGCAAATAGGCGGAGGGCTACATTGTACAACATCGTGTCGTTTGAGAGGGGTTTGTTGACATTATTGAGGATGGCAATCTAGTTGAGAACGTGGAGGCCATTGAGGCAGGTCTGTAAGTTGTTGAGGGCCGAGGAGAGGAGGGGGTGGATTTTGTTCAGTGTCCACATCGGGAAGGGTGGTGGTGCTGAGCGTGAAGTTTGATTTGGAGAGAGAGAGAGTCACTGGTGAGAATAGGTAGAGAGGAGACAAGAGGTTTTAGGGAGGATGGACTTACAAAGTGAGGGGTAGAGAGTGGAGCTGCAGGCAGCATCGGGGACCACTGGAGTCGAGGAGGCGGTGGAGGAGAGAGCCGGGGTGAAAAAGAGGGAGGAGAGGAGGAGGAGAAGATTGATGGAGGAGAAAGTGATGATGATGCTCTCAATATTTTTTTTTGTTGCTAGATGGAAAGAAGTTGTTGATTGAGGCTTTGTTTTGTTTGCTTGCATTGAGGTCAAATGTCGACGTGGGATTGATGAGTTGGAGAAAAGTCGGTGCATGTGGGAGTAATTAGAGCTGGAGAAAATAGTTTTAGTCAGGGCAGTTTTACTCTTTTACGTCCGAGTCCGGCGAACCCGTACGTAAAATTGGTTCACTTTTACTCCTGGGTTCACCGAACTCGGACCTAAAATTGTTACAATTTTTTGTCCGGACTAGCCAAATCCGGATGAAAAATAATAACCCCCGGCATCCCAGCACCACAAAGACGAGGCGAAAACCGCTCAGCGCCTATGGGCACCGATGTGTCATTTCAGAGGTCAATTTTGATAATTAAATTTTAAAGATGTTTTTTATTGAAATTAAATATTTAAACAAGATTTAAAAATACTCCCTTTTATTGGTGTTTTCTTTTTTTTTTTTTTTTTTTTTTTGAGTTTTTGGCAGCGGGTCGGATTGGAACACAATTTAATATCCACGTACGAATTTGGGATCCCAAGCTCCCAGCCCACTAATTTAATGGATTCAGGTTGGATTTTATTCAGCCCATATCAAAAAGAAATTTTCTAAACAAGAGGGAGCATTTGCTTACTTGGATTCAAAATTATTGTTTGAAATTGACGATATTTTCTTTCTAAAAAAATATATCTCTATATTTTGGAGAGTATCTTAAGTTTTCATATGGCACTTCTACAAATATTAAGAGGGGAAAAAAATACATTTGAGAATAAGATAAAGAATTTTGATAATTGATAGAGTAAAATAAGGGATAATAGCATCCATCTTCGTTTATGGTGGAGATGGGCTATAAAAAATAATAATAAAATTCTATGGAGCCAACAAAATAAAGTGTTACTGTCTTAAAATAATTCTGATAAAAACTTAACTTAGTTATTTAAGTCATTAGAAAGCAAAAATTAATAGTCAGCTCAGCTTATAAAGAATTATTGACTAAGTGACAAAACCAATAAGCAAGAAAGTAAAATAAATCGAATTCACTGGATTAGCCCTTTTCTTCTTAAGTCCTAGACAACAATTATTTTCAAAAAGCAGATGGATTTTTTTTTGAGGCCATGCCCTTTTATCCAGTACTATATACATGATATTTTGAAGGAAAAAAAATGACGGCCTGATGGAAAAATCCTTCCAAATTTTATATAGAATGTAACGTAACTTTTGGATTACACATAAAATTTATTATCTATTTTGTTTATTTTGGCAAAGGAACTGGGTGCATTATCATCATGTTACGATAACATTTGTCGTCACATATCAAGTTGAACCAAGCAGTTTACTTTTCTAAGCCTACTAATTGAATCAAAGTTTCAGTTTTACCGACTGAACTTGACTTTAAGGTTTGACACGACGTTTCATGTTAGACCATCCAAAATGGTTGCATCATGATGTCGGGTTAGGAGATGAGAGGATAAGAAGGTATCAAAGAAGGACAAAAGAAAGGTAAAAACCTGTTTTGAATATTATAATTGTTATTTAATTCAGTTTAACAAATTAATTAACATAATACCTTTAGCTTGTCTTAATACATCAACTTATCAATTGCATGATTATTCAATAAAACTAGACCTACGGTTCCGGTTCGAACCGGCGAAACAAATCAGAACCGTGGAACGAAAGCTGAAACTGGACAAGGCCGCCAGTCCCCTGGTTCCAAACCGTATCAGATTCGGGCCCTAGCTGGTCTGGTTCTGATTTCATCTTTTAAGAATAGAAACCGCTGGTTCCAATTCAGAAACCGGCAGTCACTACTAGAAAGCAGGCAATTCGCAGTGAAAAAATTGCGTCGAAAACAGTTTCGAGGAAAAATTGGCGTCGAAATATTGCGAATTTGACGCAATGCGTTAAATAAGACTTTAATCTCAATAAATAATAAAAAAACATTTACTGTACATATTGCGTCGAATTTTCGACGCAATATAAAAAATTTACGGCCAAATATTTTCATCAAAATTTTCGTGGTTAAATTGCGTTGGATTTTCGACGCAAAACGTAATTAATATCTAGTGAATAATTTTGGCTGTAAATTTGCGTTGAAATTTTGACACAATACAGATTGCGTTGAATTTTCGATGCAATATGCCCAAGACTTCTGATCGGAAATTCCCTCCCACTCCTTTCCCCCAAATCTTCCTCTCTTCCCCCAATTTTTCCTCTCCTCCCCTAAATCTCCCGCCTCTGTCGTTATTTAATCGGGTTATTTATTTATTTATTTATTTATTTATTTATTTTTGGCCCTTGAGCTAGCCCGTCACTGCTGAGCAGCAACGGGCCTCAGGCCTGGGCTCGGGGCAAGGCCCTCCAACGGCCTGTCTGCTCTCCAATGGTACAAAATTGGACGTTGAAGGCCTGCCTTGGCTGGCCAGCTGGCCTCCAATAGTCCAATTTTGGATCGTTGGAGGCCAGGCGGTCGCTAGCAGGCTGAGGCATAAATTCCAGTCTCCTACATTGCAAAGTTAGACCATTGGCCTCAAATGATCTCATTTTGGACTGTTGGCGGTTATTTTTTTAATTTTTTAAAAGTTTAAAAATTTGGTTTTTTTTATAGATTTTATATTCTATAAATAGCACCGCATTTCTCTCATTTTTCACACCAAAATTCCTACAAAGCTCTTTACAAAATTCTCTACAAATCTCTCTATAAAAATCTCTTGACAAATCTCTCTGCGAAATTCTCTTATTTCTAAGTTCTCTATTCTCTCCAATTTTCTTGCTTTCTCCATTTTTTTGCTCTCCATGGCAAGTGAAAATTCATCGGCAAACGAGGGCAAGGGCAAGGCCATCAGAGATGATATTTTCTATTGCATACAATCAACACCATATTCAATAATGCACACCGACGATGATGAATTAGAAATACATCCCGAAAAAGATGCACAAATCAATATCCTGACCCAAAGATCTCAAACCCTAGAAGGCGAAAGAGGTGAAGGAGATACCACTAGTAAAAAAAAAATTTAAAGTCCAATCTTTTCGTGCATCATTTTACGAAAATCAAGCATTCGGATGGCACAATCATTAGTGTAAGTTGCAAACACTCTTCAAAAACATATTAATGGTCCAATTCTGGTGGCTATGGGAGATATCAAAAGCATTTGGAGAGCAATCATCCTGTTGAAGCTGGTCTCACAAAAACTCAAACATCAAGGTGCGCTACCAATAATCCTCCTCAATTATTTCATTTCTCTGAGGTTAAAATAGACATGAATTAGCACGAATGGTTGTCGTTGATCACTTGTCTTCTAATTTCTGTGAAAAAATAGATTTTATAAATTATTGTCAAAATGGATTAAATCATGCAGATAAATGTGTGCTTAGGACCACTCTCACATGCACAATTCATAAGATTTATATAAAAAAAAAGATTTATATGATTTTCTCAAAAGTTTTGATTGGCGTGTATCTATATGTAGAGATATATGGAGTGATCACTGACAACAACATTCTTGCATGTGGATCACCTGTCATTGGGTTGATCGTGAATAGAACTTATAAAAAAGAATAACTGCATTTAGATTGTTTGATGAAAGACATACTACTTCTAATTTTATAAACTATGAAAAGTAGTTGTGAAAAATATGATTTGATTAAGAAGATTTTTGCAATTGATTTTTGATAATGTGTAATACCCCTATTTTGTAATACATGATAATAGTATTTTAACGTGTATATAAAAATTTAACTAATTATTATTTATCTTCTGATGTAGATTATTATTATTAGTTCTTATTAGCTACTGTTATCATTAGTTATTATGATTTTTATGTAATTTTCATTAATTAATATTGTTTACATTAATACTATTTTTCTTTTATCATCTTCCTTTTTCTTTCTTCTAGTTTCATTCAACCCAATTCCACACTTATCATTTTATTTTTTTATGAAGCCTAGACCATAACTATGCCCACATATTTTCTCTTCTTTTTCTCAAATTCATTTTCCTTTTCTTTTTATGCTAAGCCCAATCAAGCCACTACCCCAAGCCCATGAACAATTCACAACCCATTCCCAATAACCTATAACCCTATATCATCCCCATAATCCTAATCCTTACTATTAAATCAAAATCCTAACTAACCCAATTCAAATCCTAACAAATCTTCATTATTATCTCTAATTAATCAAACATCCAAAACCTAATCTTCTTCTTCTTTAAACTTGCCTCCATCACCATCTAGCCAACTTATGCAAGCCTCTCCACCAACCCGCGCATAACCCTACACCCCAAAGCACACCCACCGCCTCCACCACCTTTCAGAGTGCCGCCGATGTGCTGACTACTCTGCCGAGCACCGTACACCCCTTTGGCGCCACCACGCCCATGCCACCCATGCCGAGCCATCACCACCTCCTTCACCCTTGTGCGCCACCGCCCTCAAACCTGAGCAACGTGCTCCCTTTACTTACGTCATCTTCTCCATGCCATAGACCCATCTCCATCGTAACCACCTGCCAAGACCCCCCAACCATCTCCCCCTTACTCTGCACTCCCTTCCTCCTTAGTCAACACCAACACCCTAGGCCTCCTCTTCCACCGAGCCCCATGCACACACCCATACTCCCCTTTCTCTCCATTTCAACTTGCTCGCCTCCTCCATGCTTAAACCCATGCCAGCGGCCAAACCCATCATCCATGCCCCACTCCTCTGCATGCCGCTTCCATGCATAGCCGAACCAGCCCCCATCTCCTTCTTCTCTCCTCCACATCCCTTGACCAATCATACCTCCATCTCCATGCCACAAGTTACCTCACCCTCCTCTCCTCCGGCAAGCTGTCGACAACCTCTGAGTCATCACCCACACTGACTCCTTGTAGCCGATCACTCTCCCCCTCTTCGCCGGAGCCGCCACAACCTCCGTCGAGCCGCCGCATGTCCGGAGTGTCCCCCTCGCTCGTTCAGGTTCTTCCTTCCCTGTCCCTCACTTTCATTTATTTGCATGTGTTGTATATTTATATGTGTATGTATATTTATGTATTTGTGTGTGTGATTATGTGAAGTTGTGGCTATTTTTATGTATGGGTTGAAGTGTGTGGGTGTATTATTAATTAATGCTTGTGTGTGTGAAACTAAGTGTTGTGTGTGTGTGTGTGTGTTGGGAGTGAATGCATGTGTATGGGTGTATTTTGTATAGTGTGTGTGTTTAGTATGTGTGAATGGGTACATGTACGTGTACATTTGTGTATGTATAGTTGTGTGCCATGTATTTGTATGTATATATGGGTGTGTATATGTGTGTACGTGTTGTGACTGGGTGTACGTGTATACTTATGGGCGAGTGTGTGTATCGTTACAACACTCGGACTAGTTCGTGCGATCCGAACTCGGTAACGAGAGATTCAAATTTGTACCCATTATGGACCCGATACACTGGCGATTCGAAGACCGACCCACGAGATGATCCAGAAATCTGAGCCAGTTCGTACAGTGAAGACCAGACGGCAATTCGGGCCCAAAATCGCGTTATTTCATGTGAGTATTCTTTCGTTACTTTATTGCGTATTTCAGTCTTGTTTCGAGTGAGTGTCTATCTTATTGGCACATTTTTATTATTATTTAATTCTCTTGTGCATGTTTGGTTCTTTATAAATTATATTTGATATATTGATTACCCTTCATGTTCAATTATCATAGACACTCGTTAATCCTAATTTAACTTTGCGTATATACATATTATATGCAAACAAATACCACTGTGAGTAGTCATCTTGTTTGTTTGCATTAATGTATTAAATTGTTATCATTCCATGTGCGCTTATTTTATGTATGTATTCATTATTATTTAGTTTATATTAAGTATTTTACCCTTTTTAAATGAATTATACATATTATTCTTGATCCTGGACATCATGATGTCACACAAAAACTTAACAGATTATACTTGACATCTACCTGATAACTATACTGTCCATGTTTCTATAGTTGCTGGAATAATACTTGTTACACGGCATACCTTCCTGTTATACTTGTTACATATCTTGTTATACTAGTATACTAATCACACTATTGACATTATTACCGTGACTATCACTAGATTATCCCAGTAATCTAGGTATATGTACATTAAATAATCTTGATAATATAAATAACATGATATTAAAAAACTTACACCGGGACTGGGAAAATTGATGGAGGAGACAACGTCTGTATTTTGGGTGGACCTAGATATATGTTGCGCAGCCGAAAGAGGGTTCCACTGCAGGGTTCCCGTAGGTGACTGACACCCTGTCCTGTCCTATTCTTGTCCTGTCATACATGTTATATATGTTACCTGACTTGTTATACATGTTACCTGACTACCTTGCGGTAGGGCCTGGTCAGCGCTAGGAGTCTGGGCTGTGGTCCCCGGTATGTACAAGACCCACTTAAAGCAGAGACAACGTCTCCAACCAATCAGTTTTAATAACTTAGAACCCCGATTGACATGTGCAATAGGCGTATTATGGGATGCATCTATTACATGTGGTAATTGGTGTTCGCTGACATAATTAATAACAAAACTGAATTCTTACACTGATATTATAGACTGAACTTGATATATACATGCTATGATAGACACCTGACTGTACTCATAACCTCACATATAATATTGTAACAAATTAATCTTATTATTCTTCAAGTTAAGTTTTGTATGTCACTGTAATACTTGAGATATGTTGATTGATGCGATATCGTACTATCTTTTTATTACTATATTATTGATTCTATTTCTTTATCCAATACACTTTCATGATAGCATCATAGTATGATCACACGATATATACACGTACACCTTCCCCTGTTTTACACACTCATTGGAAGTTCTAACTTCCTGGATAAGCACATCCGGGTATATGGTATTGCTTTTACTAAGCAGGTATTTGAGGAGATCATGTGTAGTTGAGGAGTACGTAGTCTCTTTTGCCCGATCACCAGATTTTTTAGTACAGTTCATTTCTCTCTTTTCATTCTGTTGACTTTCTTTGATCCTTTATCGTTTGGATTCTTTTTATTCTATTGATTATTCATTGAATAGTGATATCATGCGTGAAATTTATATCTTATATTGTAGTGATGTTGATTTTTCATAGTGATTACATAGCTTACTCAGGTCATTTTAGGCTTTGCGTGTTTATGTGAGGTATTCTTCTTGCATATATACATCATCAACTCTCGTTGTGTCTCTGCTCTAACGTATTTTGGGAAGCGAGGCGTGGCAGCTTTTTTTATATTAGAGCCAGGCTTACCCAAAGAGGGCTTAGTTATTACCGGTAACTTGAGACAAGTTATATTAATACTGCAATATACATATATCATTCACGTAATGATATCGAGTCCACTTGAGATTTTATTGTTCCCCTTTGAAGGTCCAACTCTTGTTTTGATATTCCTAATTTCAATTTTTTTTCTAGAGTAGTTTGAATTCTCTTCTTGATTCTTATATTCATCTCAACTCTTTTCTCGGTTTTGTCTGCTGAAATCGGCCATCATATCTGAACCGACGCCAGAGATCAGAGCGCGCAAACGGAAGCGTAGTGCACCATGATGCAGTGGGAAGCGATATGGAAGCTTTATCTTCTCCCCTTTTTTTATCTTTTTATCATTCCCCGCCTTATTAAACTTTCGAGGATGAAATTTTTGTTAAGGTGGGTGGAATGTAATATCCCTATTTTATAATACATGATAATAGTATTTTAACGTGTATATAAATTTTTACTAATTATTATTTATCTTCTGATGTGGATTATTATTATTAATTCTTATTAGCTACTATTATCATTAGTTATTATGATTTTTATGTAATTTTCATTAATTAATGTTGTTTGCATTAAAATTATTTTCATGTTTATCATCTTCCTCTATCTTTCTTCTATTTTCATTCAGCCCAATTTCACTCTTATCATTTTATTTGTATATGAAGCCTAGCCTATAGCTAAGCCCACATATTTTCTCTTCTATTTCATTAATTCATTTTCCTTTTCTTTTCATGCTAAGCTCAATCCAAGCCACTACCCCAAGCCCATGAATAATTCACAACCTATATCCGTTAACCCATAACCCTATATCATCCCCATAATCCTAATCCTAACTATTAAATCAAAATTCTAACTACCCAATTCAAAACCCAACAAATCTTCATTATTACCTATAATTAATCAAAAATCCAAAACGTAATCTTCTTCTTCTTTCATCCTACCTTCATTACCATCTAGCCAACTCACGAAAGCCTCCCTACCAACCCGTGCACAACACTATACCCTAAGCATAACACTGCCTCCACCACCTTTCAGAATGCCGCGGTGTGCCGACTACTCCACAGAGCACCGTACACCCCTCCAGTGCCACCATCTCCATGCTACCCATGCCGAGCCATCACCACCTCCTTCACCCTTGTGTTCCACTGCCCTCGAACTCGAGCGTCGTGTCCCCCTTTACCTGCGTCATCTTCTCCGTGCCATTGATCCATCTCAATCGCAACCACCTGCCAAGACGCCCCCAGCCATCTCTCCCTTCCTCCTCAGTCACCACCAATACCCCAGGCCTCCTCTTCCACTGAGCCCCATGCACACATCTATACTCCCCTTGCACATCATTTTCACTTGCTCGCCTCCTCCGTGCTCGAACTCACGCCTGCAACCAAACCCATCACCCATGCCCAACTCCTCTGCATGCCGCTTCCATGCACAGCCGAATCAGTCCCCATCTCCTTCCTCTCTCCTCCAACTCCCTTCGCCAAGCATACCTCCATCTCCATGCCATAAGTCACCTCATCCTCCTCTCCTCTGGGGAGTCATCAACAACCTCTGAGTCATCACCCCACTGCCTCCTTTTAGCCGGTCACTCTTCACGTCTCCGTCAGAGCTGCCGCGGCCTCCGTCAAGTCACCACATGGCCGGAATGCCCCCTCTCCTGCTAATATTCTTCCTTCCCCGTCTCTCTTTCTCTTTTATTAATTTACATGTGTTGTATATTTATATATGTGTGAATATTTATGCATCTGTGTGCGTGATTATGTGAAGTGGTGGCTATTTTATGTATGTGTTGATGTGTGTGTGGTGTGTTATTAATTAATGCTTTGGTGTGTGAAATTAAGTGCGTGTGTGTTGAGAGTGAATGCATGTGTATGGGTGTATTATGTGTGTGTGTGTGCGCGCGCGCGCGCGCGTTTAGTATGTGTGAATGGGTACATGTACGTATACATGTGTGTATGCATAGATGTGTGCCATGTATGTGTATGTATATGTGGGTGTGTATATTTGTGTACAAGTGTGTGACTGGGTGTATGTGTGTATTTATGGGAGAGTGTGTGTATCAGTTGCAACACTCGCACTCGTTCATGCGATTCGAACTCAGTAACAGAAGATTCAGATTTTTACCTGTTATGGACCCGATACACTAGCGATTCTAAGATCGACCCACGAGATGATTCAGAGATCCGAGCCGGTTCGTACAGTGAAAACCAGACGGCGATTCGGGCCCAAAATCGCATCATTTCATGTTAGTGTTCTTTTGTTACTTTATTGCGTATTTCAGTCTTTTTTTCGAGTGAGTGTCTATCTCATTGGAACATTTTTATTATTATTTAAATTCTCTCATGCATGTTTGGTTCTTTTTAAATTATATTTGATACATTGATTACCCTCGATGTTCAATTGTTATACACACACATTAATCCTAGTTTATGTGCACTTATATACATATTAAATGTAAACTAAATACCACTGTGAGTAGTTATCTTGTTTGTTTGCATTAATGTATTAAATTGTTATCACTTCATGTGAGTGTCTTTTATGCTTGTATTGATTGTTATTTAGTTTATATTGAGTATTTTACCCTCTTTAAATGAATTATACATATTATTCTTGATCCTGAATATCATGATACCGCATAGAAAACTTGACTGATTATACATGACATCTACCTGATAACTATACTGTCCATATTACCATAATTGCTGGAAAAATACTTGTTACACGATAAGAACACCCATCCTGTTATGCTTGTTACATATCCTATTATACTGGTATCCTGTTCACACTGTTGACGTTGTTACCGTGACTATCACTAGGTTATCCCAATGATATAGGGAACATGTACATTAAATAATCTTGATAATCTAAATAACATGATATTAAACAACTTATACCAGGATTGGTGAAATTAATGGAGGAGACAACATCTGTATTTTGGGTGGACCTAGATATAGGTTGCGTAGCCGAAAGAGGATTCCACTGTAGGGTTCCCGAGGGATGACTGACACCCCATCCTGTTCCTGTTATACATGTTATATATGTTACTTGACTTGTTATTCATGTTACCTGACTACTTGCGGTAGGGCCTGGTTCAGTGTTAGGAGTCTGGGCCGTGGTCTCGGGTATATACGAGACCCACTTAAAACACAGACAATGTCTCCAACCAATCAGTTTCAATAATTTATAACCTCGATTGATATGTGTAGTAGGCGTAGCATGAGATGCGTCTATTACATGTGATAATTGATGTTCACTGACATAATTAATAACAAAACTAAATTTTTACATTGACATTATAAACTGAACTTGATATATGCATGCTATGATAGACACCTGACAGTACTCATGACCTGACATATGATATTATAACAGATTAATCTCATTATTCTTCAAGTTAACTATTGTATGTCACTTAATACTTGAGATATGTTGATTGATGCTATATCATACTATCTTCTTATTACTGTATTATTCATACTATTTTTTATCCAGTACACCTTCATGATAGTACATAGTATGATCACACGATATATTCATGTGCACCTTCCCCTTTTTACACACTCATTGGGAGTTCTGACTCTTTTGATTTGCACATCCAGGTATAAAGGTATTGCTTTTACTGAGTAGGTATTTGAGGAGAGCATGTGTATCTGAGAAGTATGTAGTCTCTTTTACCCGATCACCAGATTTTTTTGTGCAGCTCATGTTTCTCTTTTCATTCTGTTGACTTCCTTTGATCTTTTATTATCTGGACTCAGTGTATTCTATTGATTATTCATAGAATGGTGATATCATGCGTGAAAATTTATATGTCATATTGCAGTGATGTTGATTCTTCATAGTGATTATATAGATTGCTCAGGTTATTTTAGGCTTAGCGTGTATAGAGGGATATTCTCCTCGCGTATATATGTCACTGACTCTCGTTGCGTCTCTGGACCAACGTATTTTGGGAAGAGGGGCGTGACATAATGCATCTGCTAATACAACATCTATCCCTGAATTAGGAAAAATTAATAAACATACATTTTGGGGTAAATTTTCATCAAAGATGTGCTTGCCATGTTTTAATTTATGTGGCAATATGACTTAAAATAACTAGAAAATTATATTAAACCTATTAGACAGCACTTCACTATTTATTGGCATATCCACGAATATTGAAAATTGGGCAAAATATTGTAAATCGAAAGGTATGAGGCCCAAACGATTTCCACGGGATTTTTCAACCCGTTGTAATTCAACTTATTTATTACTTAATAATAGTAACGGTTATAAAGAATATTATATGATTTTATTGCTAACAATATTAGTGAAATTAATTTATATCTTCATCAATAAGATACATGCAAAGTATTTTAGATATCTTAATTTTTTTAATGATTCTACTCATACTTTATCTGGTATTTATTATCCTATAATAATTTATTTTTAATTGAGTGCATTAATATTTGCAGTGTGATGGAAGAAAATGAAAATGATGTGAATTTATTTGCATGTATTCGAGCAATGAAAAATAAATGGCTAGAATATTTTAAATAATTCCACCTATTTATTTAGTTGCATGTGTTTTTTATCTACACTATAAATTAGATCGATTGTATGAATATTGGTCTACTTATTATGAAATTTTAAAATTAGATGTAGATATTTATGCAATATTCAATGAAGTTAAAAAAAATATGTCTTATATGATGCATATAATAGAATTTATAGTTCAAGCATTAATATCACCCGTCATGACCAAACTATTAGGCAAGTTGAGGATACCTCTAAAATTAGTATAGGGCAACGACTATTATTGCAAAGAGCCAAAAAATCACGGGGATCTTCATCAAGCTCGAACTCCCAGCTTAATAGTTATCTAACCACTTCATTTGAGTTTGATGAAGACTTTCAAAATATGAAAATTTCTATCCTGCAATGGTGGAAGGAGAATTCAACACAATTCCTCATTCATTACAATTTTTGCTATATAAATCTTAGTAATGCTGGTGTTAACAGTAGCTACTGAGCAATCATTCAGTGCTGGGGGAAGTATTTTGGATCAAACCCGTTCGAGTATGTCTCCTGAATCAGTAGAACCCAATCAAGTCTTAATGATTGGACAAAAGCAATGTTAAAGAGATCGTGTGGTGGAAGAAAATGAAGACTTTATGGAAATGACGACCACCAGAATAGAAGGAAGCCGATTGAGATAAGGTACGAGGATTGAGATAAGAGAATTATTTGGGCTTTAATTCCTCTAAAACCCAATGATATGTAGGTAACTTAATTATGATAAAGATTAAGTTCAAGGCCTTTTTTTATTATTTTAATTATTTTATTAATTTTTCTTGCGGGATTTCACTACAGTCCCATATAACAAACCATAATTAGGAAAAACACAGCTTCATAATTTAATTCTTTCAACCCAATCCCCAATCATGACAATTATTGCTAAACAAATATAAGCAATGTCGACGTGAACAGTAGTAGTGGAGCAAGCATTTAGTGCTAGGGAAAGTATTTTGGATCAAACCCATTCAGTATGCCCCCCAAATCAGTGAAGGCCCAAGCATGTCTTGCTGATTAGACAAAAGTAGTGTTAAAATAAAAAGAAATTGTACGAGAAGAAAATGAAGACTTTATGAATGACGACAGTTAGAACAGAAGGAAGCGATTGAGGTAAGGTACGAGGATTGAGGTATGAGAATTATGTGGGCTTTGATTCCTCTAAACCCAAGATGATACATATGTATTAATTATGATAAAGATTAAGTTCAAGGCCTTTTTTATTAGTTTAATTATTTTGTTAATTTTCTTGAGGGATTTTGCTATAGCCTCATATATCAAATCATAATTAGAAAAAAACACAGTTTCATAATTTAATTCGCTACAACCAACTCTTTTTTCTAAACCAACCAGGTGCGTCTATGTGTCAAGCACAAAAGTGTTTCTCAGCCGTGAAAGACGTAAATGCCCCATAGTAATCACATTGAAAAAGCGGACCGCTTTGCAAATGCAGACTACTGGTATATAGAGGACTACGACCATGATCATAGTCCTCACAAAATATCCTGTCTGAGTCTTTATTAGGACTGCGACCATGATCACAGTCCTCAGAAAAATGCCATGCTTCTGAATCTTCATAGGGATATAATTGCATTCCTTACAAAAATGTCATGTTTCTGAGTCTTATTGGACTGCAACCATGATCATAATCCTCTTTATTAGGACTGCTGAAATCACCTAAATGAGGGTGAATAGATGATAGCAATAACAGTGCAAAAATTAAATCAATTAAGAACTAATAAAACTTAATCAAGAATGAAGTTGTATACCAGTGACTGGTTCGGAACTGTTCCTCGTAATTCCTTTTGAATAAGAGTTAGGGTACGTAATTGCGTTCTTGATAATATTATGAGTCAAAACAAATAATCTTGTAAAAGATAAATAAATATAATGATGCAAGTATAATAAAGGGTAATAGTTGGAGAGATAAAACGAGATAGCCAATCGCAAAACACAAGAGTTCTTATCGAGGTTTGAGCCACTTGTTCATGTCCCACCTTCATTGCAATGAAAGATTCCACTATAATCAACCTTGATTACAACCACAACATGATCTTGTAAGATCCGGAGCCGTAACTCCACCAATAACTCTCATTCCGAGAAGAACTCACAAAGAATAAAGGATTACAATGGTGATCCACACAAGATCACAAATTCTCTTTTACACTTTCCAATATCTTAGAATAGGAGTTGATGGCTGAAGAACAAGTGTAAGAGAAAAAATTAGAGTGAGAATGAAAATCTTTTGAGCATTTCTCTTTTATAAAACTTGTTTTCTTTTGTTGAAAAACTTTTTCTTCTCTAAAAATCTTGTCAAAACTTATATATAAATATCTCTTAACACTCCTTGATATAAGAGTAGTATAGAGATGAAACCAGAAAGTCCAGTGATTAAAAACATGTAAAAACATGAAAAATCAAGTTCAAATGAAATTGGACAGATTTCTAGACATATAAAGCAGTTGGGATAACAAATCATAAGTTGACTGACTAGTTGTTGGCACCAGTGTTGGCCCAAAGGTCCATCACTCTAGTTTTATGATGATTAACTCATGTAGTTATAGTACTAATGATCTTGTATTTATTAAGTTTCAGATATTCAATCAAGATCTTAGTCATTAGTTAGTTTCAACAAAAGATTCGAAGTCAAATTTGGAGCTAATACATGTTAATTCAAGAGCTCGCGCTTCAAAATCAAATCAAGAACTCAAAAAGGAGTCTAGCTCATTTGAATTAAGTCAAGAAGGAGAAAAGATTTTCAAGAGAAGATTTTCAAGAAGACTTGAGTCCTAATTTGTAAATTTAAGATTTATGATTTAGATAAAATGTAAAGGATAGATTAGTTGTGGATTGCTCAAGCTCTTACATGAACAAAATTTATATGTTGTCTTTTATGATAAAAAATTTGTGTTTTCGGTTTAACCATTTTTAGTTTCAAGAATTCATGTTTACATGATTTACATCTAAATAGAATAAGTTTTTATAGTTTGCAATATGTATTGGATTCTGTCCACACATATGATAGTTTCAATTGTTTAGAAACTTATTTCTATAAGTTTTAGTTTATCATGAATATATCTTTGTGTTTTTGAATTTATCAAGAATACATCTTCTGGTTTCATGAATAAATTTCATCAAAATAAGTTTACATGGTTTATATGTGCATTGGATTTCAGCCATATACATTATTTCTTTATATTGTTTAGATAACTTATTTTGATGTATCTAGTTCATGTATTTATAGTTTTGTTTTTGTCAAAACTTTTATTTTGGAGCTTATTATCAAAAATAAGTATATTTCATCTACAATGTGTTTTGGATCATTCTCATGAAAATACACCTAGAGGGGGGTGAATAGGTGTATGTCTAATCTAATGACAGATGATGCGGAATTAAAAACTAATTGCAACACACTAAGTGTAACCAAAGAGTGTAGCCGAATTCTCGGTGACGGGCTCTGGACTTTCTCCTCTAAATTCCTTTAAATAAGAGTTGAGGTGCTATATGAAGCTCTCTTGGTTCAACACTAGTGAGGCACACAATCAATATCAAGCATACAAGATATGAACAATAAGATGTAATACAAGATATAAGAGAGAGACTAAGAGATAGTGGATCAAACGTAAATACCAGATATGTTTCGAGGTTCGAGCCACTGCTCTACGTCCCCGCCTTTACACAGAAAGATTTCCACTCTACGTCCACAAGGACCTCCCACACAGGGAGCCTCTACTGAGGATTTGGAAAATACAAACTAGGAGTACACAACTCCTCTCTCCAATAACACAACCTCTACACAAGAGGCTAGGCACAACAACAATCACCTCTACACTTAGTGACAAGGAACTAAGCCAAACAACAATCACCTCACATTAAAGGGATAAGGCACTAGCTAAAGCTCCACCACAATCACCTCTACATAAGAGGGATAACAACCAACCCAAAACACAACCTCAATCACCTCTACACGAGAGGGATTGGCACAAAGCCACAAGCAAAGAAAGATTACAACTTGGTGATCTCAAAGACCACAAACAACCTTGGTGATCACAATAGACCACAAACCAATTTTCTTACAGAAACAAGATCCTATAGATAAGATGGATATGATAGCTCATGTGTGAGAAATCAAGGTGCTTGAAAATCAAACACAAAGAAAATATTTGAGAAAAATGCTAGATAAGATAGAAATGAAGATCAAACCCAAAATCCCAAATACTCTTTTTTCTTTGATTTTTCCAACCTGAAAACAAATAAAGATAAATCTTTTAACCACAAAACTCTTTTAAACTCTTGCTGAAAAATACTTGAAAGATAAGAAATTTTCTCTTCAAAATTCTTGTTGAAATTAGCC
>JAVJIF010027132.1:0-65984 GCA_038442645.1 Agave tequilana
GACCGTCCGGTCGACCGACTCTGGGTCCGGTCGACCGCCAGAGCCTGGCAGGCAGCAAATCAGGACTTAAAACTTGGGTTTTTAATATCCTAAAAATTCCCATAAAATCTCTAAAAATCCACAAAATAAGTTCAGTATAATACTTTGAAAATCAAACATGTGTGAAAAATTTCAACACATATTTCAAACTTTTTGAACCATTTTTATGTTATGGAAATTTTGCCGAAAACCAAAATCCGTATTTTCTAAAACTTGGATTTTTCAAATGGAAATCCGATTTTTCCAAAACTCATCAAAATACAAAAACATGATATGAAACAACATTGAAGCATGTTGCATATGGATATAAGTCCAATATACATGAAAGATATATATATCATTGTTTTTGACAATAATTTCAAAAACAAGTTTTGTTAAAATACAAAACCTAAATACATGAATAGGCATATCAAAATAAGTTTGTCTAAGATATGAAGCATACATGTATATAGAACAAATCTAATATACATTAAACCATGTAAACTTGTTTTGAATCTATCTATTCATGAAAACTTAGATCGGTTAAACCAAAAACTGAAAACCAATAAACATGAAAACTTAAACAAGTCTGTGTGTTGTGAACTTGAGCATATCACACTATCCAGTCTTTACAAATGGATCTAAAATAAAAACTAAACTAAGTACCAAAGTCTTCTTAACGAACTCTGTCTTCAAGTCGACTCGATCCAAACCGTGATCCACCGAGCTTGACTCCAACGAGTGCTAGGTATGAACTTTGTCACTCGGGCTCTTGAATCACCATGTGAGAAGCTCCAAAACACCTTTATTGAAGCTAATCACCTACTAATATCTTGGTAAAGTATCTGAAACTAAACATCACAAGATTATTAGTAAACATAACTACATGAGTTAATCATCATCAAAACTAGAGTGGAAGGCCTCTGGGCCAACAGATCAACAGAAGAATCGTTGAAATCAGAAGATCAAACAGGAAATCTAGCTAGACAAAAGGGGATAAAACCAAGCCATATAGAATCTCCCCTAGATGTGGCCAGGCAGTTAAAACACGGCTTTGGTCGCGTTTTCGCAGCCATTTGGTGGAGATGAGGGGAGGGTGTAACACCCCGCTCCAGAATACGTACTTAGTTGCGTATTCAGATTTTTCGATCGTGTTTTTTTTGATTTACTTCCTGTATTGTTTTGTATTATGAATTATTTATATGAACGTTTTGTCTTGGATCCGGATTCCCGGACTCGGAGTCAGCCCTAGTCTGAACGAGGACCCGATCCTAGAGTATTGCTCGATTTGGACATTCTGGAATTCCGATTTGACCGATTTTAGTTTTAAATATCGTTTTCCAATATTTTAGATTTTCTATGATTTTCTGGAATTTTCCTGAATTAAATTGAAAATCTTCAAACCGGTGTCGACCAGTGCCGCTGACCGATTCCTAGATTTTAATTTACAAACGGATTAGAATTACTAGAAGTGTCTTTTTACATTATTTCTTAAATCACATTTCCTATCTAAATACTTTTTCTGAGGATTTTAAGAATTTATGAAAATTCCACCGGATTGGGTGTCGGCCAGTATCGCTGGTTGATTCCAGGATTTTTAGTTTACAATCGGAATTGAATTTCTGAATTCCGCTTTCACTTTACTTCTTAAAATCATATTTTTTCTTTATATATTTTCTGAGATTTTTTCAGAATTTATCAAATCCGGTCGACCCGGTGTAGACCCGTATGGGCGTTGACTTCTGGATTTTTAATTTGAAAATGGGATTTTATTTCTGAAAACCGATTTCATATTATTCCTCAGGATGACGTTTTCTATCTCTGGGTATTTTTGGGGATTTTTCCGGAACAGTCGATATTTCGCGACCATATATAATATTATTATTTTTCCAACCTCTTCTTTTCTTTCTTTCTTTCCTTTTCTTTTCTTCCACTGACTTCAGCCCACTCCTCCACGTGGGTGACCTCACCTCCCCCTTCCCATCAATCACATCCCTCATCATCACTCCCTTTTTCTTTTTCTTTTTCTTCTCTTTTTCTTTCTTTTCTTCTTCTCTTCTCCTCATTTCCTTTTTTCTTCTTCTTCTCCAAGAGATGGCCAGCACCCAACCGGCCCCCCCCCTTGGGCGCTCCGGCGACCACCTCCGGCGGCCAACGCCGGCGAGCAACCACCCCCAAACTCCAGCCATCCTCTTCCACCTTCACCACCTTCAAGATCTCCACCACCATCTCACTCTCTCTCTCTCTCCTGTTCTCTCTCTCTCTTGAACCTTCTCTCTCTTTCTCTCTCTCCAGATTACCTCTCTCTCTCTCCAGATTTTCTCTCTCTCTTTCTTTCTCATCTCTTTCTCTCTCCTCTCTTTATAATCTCTCTCCCCCTTTCTCTCTCTAGATCTCCCTTCTCCCCTGTAAATTGCTGACGCGGATCTCACCCCCACGTCCAGGCAATCCTTACGCGAATCTTCGCGTTCGTGATATCTCTTTAACGCGGCCTTCGCGTTATTGTATCGACGCAACGCGGAGTCCATGCCCGCGTCTGTGTCCCTCTTGTGTCATCACGGCACGGAGCTTATAACCGCGTCTGTGTTCTTCTCGTCCCTATCTTGAACGCGGGTGTCGAACCCCGCGTTTGTGGCATCTTCGCGACGCGACTCCCGCATCTGCGACCCCGCGTCTCACTCTCAAAACCCGCGTCTCTCTGTGCACTCTCTCTTTCCATATACTTCTCTCTCTAGGTTTCTCTCTCTAACTCTTTCTCTCTCCTCTTCACTTTCTATATATATATATATATATATATATTTTATTATATGGCGCGTGCGCGAGTTCCATGGATTTCAGACGTTTTCAGCATTTCTGGTGATTTAGGCGAGTGTTCTCGCCTCCATTTGGGTTTCCCCGCTTCGTCGGGTCGACATGTATTTTATTCCATGTTTATATGTATTTTGTATTGGGCTGGGTCCCTCTATTTGTGTATGGCCGAGTGCCAATGACTGACATGTATTGCTCTGTGACGAATGCTTGTAATAGGATAGAACAACTCGTGCGGGCCATTCAGCCTCCGTCTCTCACTATCTCGAAAGGGAAGTGATTGGGACCGTCAGGTCTCTCCGTCCTTAAGCCTCCGGTCTCTCACTATCTCGAAAGGGAAGTGATTGGGACCGTCAGGTCTCTCCGTCCTTCAGCCTCCGGTCTCTCACTATCTCGAAAGGGAAGTGATTGGGACCGTCAGGTCTCTCAGCTCCGCCTGATTATCATGATCAGCGTTCAGCGCTTTATCACTAGATTCGTCTAGGCAAGATGCTGCCAGATTTCCTACTCGCACTTTAAGCCGAGTTGTCCCGGTAACCTTGCCAGACGCTCCAGTGCTAAATACTGTTTGCTGTCTGTGCCTCCAGCTTGCTCAGCTCCGCTTGGTTGTGCTCAGCTACTACTTTATCACATGCCATGTACTTACCTGACATGTTAACACTTGACATGCTTTATACATGCTGCTATTTAACACCTGATGTGTTATCACCTGACACCAGACATGCTACTACTTAGCAAGGCCCTTGTTATGACATGACTTGCCACCAGACTCATATCAATCTCTTGACATGATTGGTCACCTGCCAAATATCATCCTCCTGTCATGCTATCACTTGACACCCGGCATGATATACTTGCCTCTTGACATATTAATACTTGACCTGTGATTATCACATTTACGGGAATACTATACTTGTTATCTTGCATTACATGCAGTGACTTGAATCTTGTACTTGTTATCCTGTATTATATATACAGTGACCTGAATCTGCAGTACTCATGTACTCCTGAACTCCTGATCATGTCTTGCACCTGCTATTCCCGTAAATTGATAATTACATAATAAACCATAAAACTGGACAACTTACATCGGGTCGGGAAACTTGCGGCTATCAATACATGTTCGTGTTTACAGTGGTACTAGGCATGTTGTGCAACTAAAACTTCCGGTCTGACCTGTGGGCCTCCAGGCGACCGAGGGGAGTGCTGGCTCCCTCCTTCTTGGTACCATCTTGATAAGGGCATCCTATAAGACCCTCCTGATCGCCTTGCGGCAGGTTCCGTCCACCAAGCAATGGAACAATCCTGGGCCGTGGTCCCGGGTATGTACGGGACCCACTGTAAACATTGTTCGTTGATACCCCCGTTGGTTTCCAATAACAACCTTGCTTTACTCAGATGTGGATATATATGTGCTGGGACGCTAGTTCACATATCTAGACATCAGGGTAAGACGAGTAATAATAATAATAAAGATGCCAGCTATGGATCCGTTGTATGCTTTACCGAGCTTGCTTCTATTGGGTTTTTCATTGGATTTCCGGTTTTATAATTATTATCATATTAGCTACTCATACCCTGTTTTATTACCCATGTTCCATTCCATCAGTCTACTGCTCCTATCTTATCATTCCATGAGTACTTCCTGTTTGATATCACTTGTTCTATGTCTACTTGCTCCTGCATGCTTATGCTCACGACACGGTTTTCAATGCATGATTATGATTCGGTTTTATCGTTACACGTGTGCTTATCTTTGCTCGCCACTTGGCATTCGTATCACCACTCGCCTGGGGAGTTCTATCTGACTCCCCTGGATTCTCATGTCCAGGTCATGGAGCTTGGAGCATGTGGATTTCCCCCGTTGCTGACCTGAGATGCACAGCAGTAGCATGGATCTCCAGCAGACCGTCCAGAGCTCTATCCTTCCAGGCCCCCCTGTGTGCCTCTCGAGTTTTCCTTTTGTGAACTCGTGAGTGCCTGTGTACTGTTCATACTTGTACATCTCTTTGTATTCTCGCATCTGCGCCTATCAGTGATGTAATATTATTGTAATATTTGTCACCTCTGGTGATAACTTTGTAATTGTACTCATATGTTGGAATGTATAATGCACCACGTGCTTCCGTACTCTGATTCTTACCTGTACTGATGCTTAGCGTATATATGTGAGGGTATTTCTGACCTGCGTATATACGTTGCAGTAACGTCTCCGTACCCGTCGGGATCGGGGCGTTACAGGGTGGTATCAGAGCCTAGGCTCTCACATCCTCAGTACGTCCAGATGGCAAATTAATGGTAAAGAAATTTGCAACTGGAATGCATGAGTCCTGGTTATACAGTCCAACTACAAGTACAGAGTTATCTATTCTTTCTTGATCATTCTTCCTTTGATTCCTAATCCCTTCCATCTTTCCCCTGTTTGATTTTTCGAAGCCTTTATACCAACTTAAGATATGAATAGACTAGAGAGGTAGCGGCTGGTTCTGAATGAAGCAATTACATGATCTCTTCGGCCAACTCTAGGAAGCTCGGGTATTCTCAAGATTGATCCTAATCGGGTTATCTTTCAGAAGTCAATAGTCGGGATTCTCTCCGGGTATTCTATATTCCCGGCTATATCTTTCAGAGTGATCGATGCCTGGTGTTCGGATTCTTAATTTTCGGTCTTCTTTATTATGCTCAAGACTATCAGGGTTTTCTTTATCTTCGGTATTCTGGCTCATTCTTGGAGCAACATTGAGCATGCAGTACAGCCGGGATTCTATTGCGAAGTTGTGTTATCAGGATAATATTATTCGGCATTGTTCGAAGATTTATACAGCCGGAAGTGCAGAGAATGTCTATATCCTGATTATTGTTCAGTCGACTTGAGAGCCCTACCTATAGTGCTTCATATCTTAATTGGTATAATTCCCGTCCTTGTCCTCTTTGTGTTCAATTTACCTCTTATCGAAATTGCGAGGACGCAATTTTTGTAAGGTGGATGGATTGTAACACCCCGCTCCCAGAATACGTACTTAGTTGCGTATTCAGATTTTTTGATCGTATTTTTTTGATTTACTTCCTGTATTGTTTGGTATTATGAATTATTTATATGAACGTTTTGTCTTGGATCCGGATTCCCGGACTCAGAGTCAGCCCTAGTCTGAACCGAGGACCCGATCCTAGAGTATTGCTCGATTTTTGGGATTTTTTCAGAATTTATCAAAATCCGGCCGACCCGGTGTAGACCGGTATCGGCGGTTGACTTCCAAATTTTTAATTTGAAAATGGGATTTTATTTCTGAAAACCGATTTCATATTCTTCCTCAGGATGACATTTTCTACCTCTGGGTATTTTTGGGGATTTTCCGGAACAGTCGACATTTCGCGACCATATTATAATATTATTATTTTTCCAACCTCTTCTTTTCTTTCTTTCTTTCCTTTTCTTTTCTTCCACTGACTTCAGCCCACTCCTCCACGTGGGTGACCTCACCTCCCCCTTCCCATCAATCACATCCCTCATCATCACTCCCTTTTTCTTTTTCTTTTTCTTCTCTTTTTCTTTCTTTTCTTCTTCTCTTCTCCTCATTTCCTTTTTTCTTCTTCTTCTCCAAGAGATGGCCAGCACCCAACCGCCCCCCCTTGGGTGCTCCGGCGACCACCTCCGGCGGCCAACGCCGGCGAGCAACCACCCCAAACTCCGGCCATCCTCTTCCACCTTCACCACCTTCAAGATCTCCACCACCATCTCACTCTCTCTCTCTCTCCTGTTCTCTCTCTCTCTCTCTCTCCTGAACCTTCTCTCTCTTTCTCTCTCTCCAGATTACCTCTCTCTCTCCAGATTTTCTCTCTCTTTCTTTCTCATCTCTTTCTCTCTCCTCTCTTTATAATCTCTCTCCCCCTTTCTCTCTCTAGATCTCCCTTCTCCCCTGTAAATTGCTGACGCGGATCTCACCCCCGCGTCCAGGCAATCCTTAACGCGAATCTTCGCGTTCGTGATATCTCTTTAACGCGGCCTTCGTGTTATTGTATCGACGCAACGCGGAGTCCATACCCGCGTTTGTGTCCCTCTCGTGTCATCACGGCGCGGAGCTTATAACCGCATCTGTGTTCTTCTCGTCCCTATCTTGAACGCGGGTGTCGAACCCCGCGTTTGTGGCATCTTCGCGACGCGACTCCCGCGTCTGCGACCCCGCGTCTCACTCTCAAAACCCGCGTCTCCCTGTGCACTCTCTCTTTCCATATACTTCTCTCTCTAGGTTTCTCTCTCTAACTCTTTCTCTCTCCTCTTCACTTTCTCTCTCTCTATATATATATATTTTATTATATGGCGCGTGCGCGAGTTCCATGGATTTCAGACTTTTCGGCATTTCCGGTGATTTAGGCGAGTGTTCTCGCCTCCATTTGGGTTTCCCCGCTTCGTCAGGTCGACATGTATTTTATTCCATGTTTATATGTATTTTGTATTGGGCGGGTCCCTGTATTTGTGTATGGACGAGTGCCAATGACTGGACATGTATTGCTCTGTGACGAATGCTTGTAATAGGATAGAACAACTCGTGCGGGCCATTCAGCCTCCGGTCTCCCACTATCTCGAAAGGGAAGTGATTGGGACCGTCAGGTATCTCCGTCCTTCAGCCTCCGGTCTCTCACTATCTCGAAAGAGAAGTGATTGGGACCGTCAGGTCTCTCCGTCCTTCAGCCTCCGGTCTCTCACTATCTCGAAAGGGAAGTGATTGGGACCGTCAGGTTCTCAGCTCCGCCTGGTTATCATGATCAGCGTTTAGCGCTTTATCACTAGATTCGTCTAGGCAAGATGCTGCCAGATTTCCTACTCGCACTTTAAGCCGAGTTGTCCCGGTAACCTTGCCAGACGCTCCAGTGCTAAATATTGTTTGCTGTCTGTGCCTCCAGCTTGCTCAGCTCCGCTTGGTTGTGCTCAGCTACTACTTTATCACATGCCATGTACTTACCTGACATGTTAACACTTGACATGCTTTATACATGCTGCTATTTAACACCTGATGTGTTATCACCTGACACCAGGCATGCTACTACTTGGCAAGGCCCTTGTTATGACATGACTTGCCACCGGACTCATATCAATCTCTTGACATGATTGGTCACCTGCCAAATATCATCCTCCTGTCATGCTATCACTTGACACCCGGCATGATATACTTGCCTCTTGACATATTAATACTTGACCTGTGATTATCACATTAACGGGAATACTATACTTGTTATCCTGCATTACATGCAGTGACTTGAATCTTGTACTTGTTATCCTGTATTATATATACAGTGACCTGAATCTGCAGTACTCATGTACTCCTGAACTCCTGATCATGTCTTGCACCTGCTATTCCCGTAAATTGATAATTACATAATAAACGATAAAACTGGACAACTTACTTCGGGTCGGGGAAACTTGCGGCTATCAATACATGTTCGTGTTTACAGTGGTACTAGGCATGTTGTGCAACTAAAACTTCCGGTCTGACCTGTGGGCCTCCAGGCGACCGAGGGGAGTGCTGGCTCCCTCCTTCTTGGTACCATCTTGATAAGGGCATCCTATAAGACCCTCCTGATCGCCTTGCGGCAGGTTCCGTCCACCAAGCAACGGAACAATCCTGGGCCGTGGTCCGGGTATGTACGGGACCCACTGTAAACATTGTTCGTTGATACCCCCGTTGGTTTCCAATAACAACCTTGCTTTACTCAGATGTGGATATATGTGTGCTGGGACGCTAGTTCACATATCTAGACATCAGGGTAAGACGAGTAATAATAATAATAAAAGATGCCAGCTATGGATCCGTTGTATGCTTTACCGAGCTTGCTTCTATTGGGTTTTACATCAGATTTCCGGTTTTATGATTATTATCATATTAGCTACTCATACCCTGTTTTATTACCCATGTTCCATTCCATCAGTCTACTGCTCCTATCTTATCATTCCATGAGTACTTCCTGTTTGATATCACTTGTTTCTATGTCTACTTGCTCCTGCATGCTTATGCTCACGACACGGTTTTCAATGCATGATTATGATTCGGTTTTATCGTTACACGTGTGCTTATCTTTGCTCGCCACTTGGCATTCGTATCACCACTCGCCTGGGGAGTTCTATCTGACTCCCCTGGATTCTCATGTCCAGGTTATGGAGCTTGGAGCGTGTGGATTTCCCCCGTTGCTGACCTGAGATGCACAGCAGTAGCATGGATCTCCAGCAGACCATCCAGAGCTCTATCCTTCCAGGCCCCCCTGTGTGCCTCTCGAGTTTTCCTTTTGTGAACTCGTGAGTGCCTGTGTACTGTTCATACTTGTACATCTCTTTGTATTCTCGCATATGCGCCTATCAGTGATGTAATATTATTGTAATATTTGTCACCTCTGGTGATAACTTTATAATTGTACTCATATGTTGGAATGTATAATGCACCACTTGCTTCCGTACTCTGATTCTTGCCTGTACTGATGCTTAGCGTTTATACGTGAGGGTATTTCTGACCTGAGTATATACGTTGCAGTAACGTCTCCGTACCCGCCGGGATCGGGGCGTTACAGAGGGTTTTCTCCACTTATCTCCTCACTCCTCTCTCCTCCGGGTTTTTTACCTATAAAAGATAGGATAAGAAGAGACCAAAGACTAGTTTAAGTTTCTTGCTTTATTTTTAGGATTTAGGATTATTATTAGATAGTTTATGAGAAGTTATATCTCATTTTTGTGTTTGTAGTTTAGTCCAGAAATGTGAGAGAGAGAGAGAGAAGAGTGATTGTAATCCGACATTGAAGTGACCATGAATAAAGATTCAAGATCTTTCTTCTTCTCCAAACTATCTGGTATGTTACATTTGTTATATATGCATTATTTTACATCGATCATGAGTAGCTAAGCATTTTTTCTGGGCTCGCTAATCTATCTCTTCTACCCCTCTTCTCTTGATTGGTTTTCATGAAAGCAACCCCACTTGAATCATTAGTATGTCTAAGTCAAGCTCTATTCTTGAAGGCACATGAGGATGGGTGTTAAACTTTAAACATTTATGTTAAAAACACAACTATTTTTAAATCATTTTTATTCAATACTTGCTTCCTCTTTTGATGGTTTAACATTCTATTTTTAATATTGTGTAAAGAAAAGTTTTCAGTCTTTAAAACAAAGCAATCTTATTTGTTTTACTTGAACACTCAAAGGAGACTTCGTGTTTTACCTATGACTAGAGCGAGGCATTAAAACTTTCTTGAGAAAATTAAATAGTTGAGTTGAAATTAGAGAGCCTATATCTTTTTCATAATTTAAATCACAACAAAACCACTCTCAAAGCATTTTCTAAAAAATCATCTTCTCCAAAATCTTCTCCAAATTTTCAAGTTTTCTTTAAATCACTTTTCTACTCTCCATTTTCTTTTCAATTTAAAAAAAAAACACCAACACCAATCTTTGTTTTTTGAAACATAATATCAAAATGCTTTCATCGCATTCCTCCTCATGGACACGACCTGTTAGCCCAAAGCTACACGGTAATTCTTCACATTTTTACAAACAATGAGCGTGTAGCCATTTGGATTCGCTAGGCGGTATGCTTCATTCCAGTAGACTGTCCCTACTATGAAGGGTCCTTCCCATTTAAGTTGAAATTTGCCTTTGGTTTTGTGTGTCAGACCATAGGTCTCCTGATAGCTAAGACCAAATATCCCACCTGAAAGACTCTCTCCTTTATCTTTTTGTTGAAGGCCTTCGAGATTCGAGCTTGGTATAACTCAATACATTGTTGAGCTTGTAGCCGCTTCTCATCCAGCGCTTCTAACTCTTGGAAACGCAAACGATCATTATCTCTTTCTGTCATCTTGGTTTCCAGGGCAACGCGAAGTGATGTCATTTGTATCTTTAAAGGAATGACTTCTTCACACCCGTAAACTAGAGAGAGGCGTATTGCCTGTAGGTGTTCGAACCATCATTCGGTAGGCCCATAGACATTCATTGAGCTTCTTATTCCAATCTCGTCTGCTCGAAGAGATGAACTTTTTGAGGAGCTTGATGATCATTTTATTGAAGGCCTCTGCTAACCATTTGGCGACAGGGTTGTAAGTAGTTGAAGCCGTATTATGAATCACGTACTTGTCACAGAACTGATAGAACGATTAGCTTGCAAATTGGGGACCATTGTCGTGAATGATCTGCATGGGGACATCAAATCGATGGATGACATGGTGTTTGATGAAGTTGACCACATTAGTGATTTTAACTTCAGCGAGCGGTGCAGCTTCCACCTACTTTGGGAAGTAATCGGTTATAGCGAGGATAAACCGAAGATCTTTTGCCTATGGAGGACTGATGGGTCCTACAACGTCAATTCTCCATGCTTCAAATGGCCATGAAGCGACTGTAGGGTGGAGTAGCTCCAGGAGTTGGTGTATGAAATCGCATGGATTTGACATGCCTCACACCTTCTTGCATATTCAACTGCGTCAGCGTTCATGGTTGGCCAATAATAGCTGAGTCAGTGCAGTCGGTCCTTGAGCTTTGGACCTAGTTGATGAACTCCACATATGCAATTGTGGGCCTCTTTAAGTGCTTCTCGTACTTTCAAGCTGGATAAACAACAAATAAGTATACCGTCATGTGAATGACGGTACAACATCTTCACCATTGCATCGTAGTAGAATCGAGTAGATTTTCATCGAATAGAAGGCGCTTCCTTGGGATCATCGAGTAGAATGTCATGCAAAGCATAATCGATGATTGAGAATCGCCAGTCCCTTGGCTCGAAATTGGTTGAGGTTGTATGAACTTCCCTAACCTCTAAACCATACTTCGAACAGAAGGATGACGAGTAGCTACCGTAAGACAATGAGTGGTGTCTGCTATCAATGCTAATGTAGCTGTGAGTACAGCTAAAGATTTGCCTTTGTATTCAGGAAGCGAGACATATGGCTAATGTAGAAGACGTTAAATAAGTTGGCTAAGTTGATGGCTGCATGGTGGTAAGGTATCAGGTCTTCATGACAGACCTCATATTCTCCTTTGACTTGGTTGACAATCAATTTGGAGTCACCATAAGCTTCAAGGTACTTCATCCCCATTTGTTGAGTGAATTACAGGCTAATGAGTAAAGCATTGTACTCAGCTACATTATTAAAGCAGGCCCCTGTCAATGAGAATGCATGAGGAAGAATGCGATTCTCGGGTGAGACGAAACTACCCCCACTCCAGCAATGATCTTGCCTGTAGGGCCTGTTCTTGAGGCACCGTCAAGGAACATCTAGCATACATCATCTTCTGAGCTCACATTGGCTTCGATGATCTCATCCAGAATGTCCGTATGTAGTTTTGAAATTTTTGGAAGTGGGTGGGTTACCAGAAAGTCCACGAGAGTTTGTCCTTTGACCGTCTTTTGGGGACAAAAGTCATGTTGTATTGAGACAATAGAATGGCCCAATTAGCTAGTCTAGAATTCAAGGACCCCGGTTTCGTCATGAGAATGTGCAGGGGATTGACACTCAAAATCACATGTATGGTTTAGCCAACCAAATAATTTCTTCTCTTCTGGACGGTGAAGACGAGAGCTAGACACTCCTTCTCGATGGAGTTGTATCGAGATTTAGCCCTGATCAGAGTTCTGCTCAAGTAGTAGATGGCCTCTTTGCAGCTTTCATCACTCTTTTGTGCTAGAAGAGCGCCCAAAGAGTGGTCCATAGATCGTACATAGAGAAAGAATGGTTTTCTCAAAACAGGAGCTACCAGGACCGGAGGCATAGTGAGATATTCTTTGATATCTTCGATGTGAAGGCTTCAAAACTCATCTTGTTGAAGCAATCACCAACTAATATCTTGCTAAATGATCTGAAACTAAAATCACAAGATTATTAGTAAACATAACTACATGAGTTACTCATCATCAAAACTAGAGTGGAAGGCCTCTGGGCCAACAGACATGCCAGCCATTTTGATTGGTGAACCGATTATAGCATGTCTTAATAATCCCCAATGTAACACTCCTCCTGAAGATGAGGGCGAATGGGTAATTAATGATAATATTTCCTTTGATTATTCTGCGAGTGTTGGGTTGTTTGAATCCATTATGAATAGCTCTCTGCACATGCCTTTACATAAATAAAGTGTATCCGGTACACCCATGAAATCTGTAGAAGGGGCCGTTTTAGTGATCCCTCCATCCAAAGAAGGTCAGTCACCAATAATATTCGGTAAAGCCCAACCACGAGGGTCCACAGCCACAGATTCAAGTTCAGACTCAGACACCCCACAATTTTTTCACTATGCGCGACCAGCGCACCATATGATGGAGAAAATGGGGTACAACCTGAAGCGTGGGAAAGGCTTGAACTTCGGAAGAGGAAGACGTAGTTTGCTGCGTAACTTTGTGCCGAGAGGGAAACCTGCAAATTACTATGATAATACATGCAGGGGGTTGGGATACGTTACCCCCACACCACCAGTAACGGCTCAATCCAAGGACGACAAACTGATCCCATCACATTCTGCCTCTTCCTCCGAGTGGGACTCAGATGTCAGTGTGGGAATGATGTTCGAGAACCTCACCGTTAATATGACTTCAAGCAGCCAATTGGAGCCAGCGGAAGCTACTGATGAGGAACCATGGGCCCAGTAATTGGATCTCCAGTGGGAAAAGCGAGATTCGAACTGCGCGAACCACCTACTGAAGATAAGGTGATTCAGGTCAACTTGGGTAGTCAAGATCACCCTAAGCCCATCTTTATAAGTGAGAGATTATCACTTATGAAAAAAGAAGAATTAATAGTACTCATAAGAGAGTATATAGATGTTTTTGCATGGAACTACGAAGACATGCCCGGACTTGATCCACAAGTAGCCATGCATCGTCTAAATATCAAACCCGACGCCAAGCCAGTTAAGCAGCAACAACGTCGGTTTCGTCCGAACATTATGGAGGCTATTGAAATTGAAGTTCATAAGCTCATTACATGTGGCTTCATACAGGAGGAACAACATCCAGATTGGGTTGCTAATATCGTTCCCGTCCTCAAAAAGAATGGAAAAATACGGAACTGCATCGACTACCGTGATCTCAATACAGCTTGTCCTAAAGACGAATTCCTACTTCCCATCACCGATGTCATGATTGACAATACCTGTGGATTCGAAAGAATGTCTTTTTTGGACGGCTTTTCAGGGTACAATCAGATTAAGATGTGATTGCTAAAAGAAAGAACAATCAAAGAGTTTAAGAATTTACCGTGTAGCTTGTGGCTAACGGGTCGTGTCCCCGAGGAGGGATGCGATGGAAGCTTTTCGATGAATCGTTTAAAAACAAAGAATTGTGTTCGTTTTTTAATGGAAAAGAGAATGGAAAGAAAGAGATGATTAAAGAGAAATTGCAACTTTTAGAAAAGGCTTTGGAGAAGGTGAAAATAAACTTTGAAAATTGTTTGGTTTGTTTTAGATATAAGAGGAGAAGATCCGGGCTCACTAATGTTTAATTCAACTATGTACTTATCTCAAGGAAATTTGGGTTGCATCACTTTTATTTTGAACCATAAACCTTTAGCTTCTTTTAATGTCCAAGTAAAACAAATAAGATCGTCTCATTTAAATCTTAAGTCCTTTCATTACAAATCATTAAGAAGTGAATATTAAACCATCAAGAGCGAAGAGGCAAGCATGGAATAAAAATAATTCAAAGAGATTTGTGTTTTGAAAGTACACGTTTAAAGTAAAGAAATCATCATGTGCTTTCAAGAACAAAGTTTTAACTAAGGCACTTTATGCTTCAAAAAATGTTGCTTGTTATGAAATCAGTCAAGAGAGAAGTGAAAGAAGAGATCCATTAGTGAGCCCAGAAAACCGTTTAGTTATCCATAGAAAACAACGAAGAAAGCATAAACATAATGCAAACCATACCGTACTGCAAGTGGAAGAAAACGCGGCTCGACTCTTGTATTGATGTCACTTCAATCTTCAAGTACAAGCACTCAATTCCTCTCTCTCACAAGTTTTGATACTGGACTACAAAGTAAAAAAGCAAGATTACAATTTTTATGCTAGCTAACAAAGAACCTAAATCCTAAGAAAATAAACACAAATTCTAATCCTAGTCTTCGCTGCATTTTTCTTTGCTGAAACCCATATTTATAGCCAAAAACCAAACGAGGAGGATCCCGGGAAGATTGGGGGAGCAAATGCTCCTCCAACAAACTCCAACAAGCTGCGGAAACGCGGCTAGGGTCGCTTTTTTGCCGCCCTGGTATGGCCAGGTGGCCACACCCAAAGGGGGGAGCTCCTGGTTTGGTGTTTGGCCCGTATCTGCTGCTGGTTTTCTTGTTTCTGCTCCAAAAACGTTGACGAAACAGTCTTGATTGTGTATCTTCAACCGCTCGATTCAGGGAGGATTCTTCTCAACCTCTTGATATGCCAAGATTTAGCCCTGATTTTTTTATTTCAAATTTATTCTGAATTAATTCAGAATTTGGTGGGCTTTTGGGCTTGTTTCTCTTTTCTTTCTTTAAGCACTTGGGCCTACATTTAGCAAAGAAAAAGAAAACTTATTGGTAGGATTTATTAGCTAAAAAGCATGGTAAGGTGACAATGTAAATGCAACATATGTGACTAATCACACCTCCACACTTATCTTTTGCTCGCCCTCGAGCAAAACATCAGACTAATTCTAATCAATTATTAGACCACTTTCGCAGGTCCCTCAATTGCACTGAGCATGTGCAACAAGCCGTTAAACCACTAGGTTACCCCTAGAGGACGAGTTTTGTCTCGTGAGGGTTTTCAGCGGATTGCACCCACAAAATCCAAAAAAAAGAAAAAAAATTAGTATTTTTGAAAAGCATTTTGAGAAGAGAAAATATTTGAAGTATATTTGTAAGGCTTTAAGTAATCGATAAGTTATAGGAATATCAAATTTTTCATTCTTAAACTTAGTCTCTATTCAAAAACATGTCATCAATTAAAGTAAGGTGTCAAATTGTACTTCTCATCTAGTCTATTAATTTACCCTGAGTCGTATGCACCATCGTGACTGTGAAGTTGACTAAGGGTTTTTTTAACATTAACTCCTATGCCTTATATTTATTTATTTTTGGTGAAAATTTATTCCTCAATTTCATTAGGCTTTCTAATTTGCCCATGTAACGAGCATTCAGTCGGTGACACCTAAACCGGACAGTTTTAGGGCACCAGGTGAGAAAATACCCCTAAGGACTTAAACACTCGAGCAGACAAGGCACGAAACCAAGGCTTTTATTTATACGATGTACCCCTTTTAGGCGTGAATACTTATGCTTCATGAGGCATAAATACCCAGCTTAATCAGAGGATTTATATACACATTTTTTTCAAACTCATCTAATTATCTTTTGCATAAATACTAAGGCTTGCTTAGGCCAAAGCACCTAGCTAATCAATAATTAGACTTATTTTTTTTTTTTCATAATATATTTTTATAAGGCATAAGAGTCTCTATTTTTAAACCCTAAGTGTGCAAGTGTATTTAGTGTGCATATGTCATCAAGGTAAATATCAAGACTAAATTACTTTCACAAATTTTCTTCCTGACCCTAAAAATCAAACAAGTTATCTTATTTTGACCAAGTGTAAGAAATCCTAATTATGATTCTCCTATTCCTTAAAATTGACTTAATTTCTTACAAAAAATATATCAAAATATTGTTCTACCCCTTTCAAAAAGTTTTTTTTATATATATATTTTTTCTTTTTTCTTTTTTTTTATCAGTCATGTTAGAACCCTCCCCCACACTTATCTCATGCATTGTCCCCAATGTATGAAAAAAATGTATGATTGCATGAAATGAAATGTAAAAGAGGTGCATATATTATACAGAAATATGTACAACATCAAGTTTCACCCACACCTAGAGCTTTTTCGGTCTTATCCCTCTAGCTCTCTTCCCATCATTCCAATGGGTCCTCTTTATAGGGCACAGTGGGGAGGCCAAGTGTTTTGTCATTTTAGCTTCCTGCCTCCCCAGTCTCACCTTCTTTAGGTGTTTCTTCCTCATATTGCCACAATCATTATTCAAAAAATTTCCACCACCACCCTTCTCAGTTGGAACTTCCTCATTATGAATGCCTAGGAATTCTAACTCAGTTCCATAGATCTCCTCAAAGCTTAAATCAACACTTTCACCTGGAAATGTATAATTAACCAAATGATCCCTAGTTGGTTCATCCAAACACATGAGTTCTTCTTCGAAAAGGTTTTCAAAGAGTATGTCAATCGAAGGTTCTTGAACTATATTCTCATGCGATACATTATTGGTTGGCTCATCGAAAGTGAAGATATTCAAATCAAATTTCCCCTTTTCAAAGGGTACTTTAACATTAGGATCTCCGACATATGCCTTCCCATCAAGATAATCGCCTTCATTGAATAATTCACTAAGAAACAGTGACTCATCTTCTATATCTTCACTTTCTTCATCACAATTATTTTCAACAAAATTTACCCCAAATGATTGATCCCTTATCTTACGAGGTTATTTTTCAAGGTTGAAGACATTGACTTCTCTAGTCATGTCCCCAAAAGTTAACCTCATAGACCCATTCCTACAATTGATGATGGCATTGGCAGTAGCAAGGAATTGTCGCCCTAGGATAACAGGACTTTGAGCCCTATGATTGGAGTTAGACACAGGTTGTGTCTCAAGAACTATGAAATCAACTGGGTAAATAAACTCCCCAACCCGGATAAGGACATCATTAATCTCCCCTTTTGGAACTTTCACTGAACGGTCAGCCAGTTGGATAGTGACTCGAGTTGGACTAAGATCGCCCAACCCGAGTTGTTGATAAACTGAGAATGGAAGCAAGTTGATACTTGCCCCCAAGTCAAGAAGTGCACGACTAATCTCGGCTTGTCCTATTATGCAGGCAATGGTTGACTACCTGGATCCTTGTACTTGACAGGGATCGGACCCGATAGTAGCTCACTAATGTTAGTGGCTAAGAAGACCTTTTTAGGTACATTAGTCTTTCTCTTCTTGGTGCACATGTCCTTAAGAAACTTAGCATACGATGGGACTTGTTGGATGGCATCAAGAAGTGGCACATTTATCTTCACTTGATTAAAGATCTCAATTATCTTATCCATGTGCAGATTTTGCTTGTTTTTCAGCCTATTAGGAAATGGTGCTATAGGCTGGTGCACATGACTGGTTGACTTATCTTTTTCAGATTCATCAACTTTAGGAGGGGTGGGATTAGATGAGGTGGATGCTGAAGTGTGATTGTGCTGACTAGGATTAGGTGGTGTTGACACTTTGTTATCAACTTTCTTTCCCGACCTCAATGTATGAACAGCATTACATTGATTCAGTGATTGATCCTCAACCAAATGAGCTTGTTGTGAATTCCTAGGATTCATAATTGGTTGACTGGGCAAGGTACCCTTTTGCCTCTCATGTTGTGGGTTGGCTAACTGGCTCATTTAACCCTCTAGCCTCTGTATTATTTGCATGAGGGAATCCTGGTTCTTCATGTACCTTTCCATGTTTCTCTCAAAATCAGTCATTCTCCTTTCAAGTTGAGGATTCTGGAAGAACGATATTGGAGCTTGGTTGGGAAAATTTTGTTGATAATTTGCAAAATTGTTGGGAGAATTGTGCGGGTGATTGGAAAAGTTGGGTTGATGATTGGAAGAATTGGAATGATGGAAGTGGCTTGCATGGTTTGACCGTGGGTGGTCATTATTTTGTTGGCTCCATGAGAAATTGGGGTGATTTCTCCAGCCAGGATTGTACGTTGGAGCGTAAGGATCATTGTTCGGCCTTGAGAAAGCCGCATTCATCGGTTCAGGAAAATGTTGGTGAGCTTGAAATACAGGACACTCCTCAAACACATGATTCACGGCCTGACAGTAAGTACAACCCGGAGTTGAAACTTGGTTCGGGCTGATTTAATTGACTGGACTAGGTTCCTTAGTTTCTAGAGCTTCCAGTCTTCTCGCTAGGTTAGCTAACTTAGCCTCGTTAGCTATGGATGATTTAATCGAATGGAGACCTCCTTTTGAAGAGATAGAGTTTGGATTTCTAGAGCTTTCACTAGTAGGTTCCCATTGGATGGTCTTTTCAGCTAGATTCTCATATAAATCCCATCCTTCATGCTCATCCTTCTGCAAGAATCCCCCTTGGCACATGCTTTCTAAGAGGGTCTTAGTCGAGTAGTCTAAACCATCATAAAGAATTTGGCATTGTCGCCATTTCTCTATTCCATGATGAGAACATTGGACAAGGAGGTCCTTGAAGCGTTCAAAGTACCTCCAAAACGGTTCACTAGGTTCTTACTTGAACTGCATGATATTTTTCCTAACGAGAGCGGTCTTGTGGATTGGATAGAATTTCTTCAAGAAGACCATCCCAAGATGTGATAGAGCCGGCCGCTAAGCTGTAGAGCCATTTCTTGGCTAGGTCCTTAAGAGCAAATGGGACAAATCTCAACCTAATAGCATCATCTGCAAGGTGTGAAATTTTCGTCATTAAGCATACTTTCTCAAATTCTCTTATGAAGAAATAAACGTCTTCGGACTCTAAGCCATGGAATTTAGGGAGTGTATTGATGAACTGTGGCTTAAACTCAAAGTTGTGTTCACCAACCGATGGAAGTTGGATGCAGGATGGGAGAGATGTTCTAATGGGATAAAACCTATCCTGCAAAGATGTCGGTCGATCCATAACCGAATCTGGTCTTGTTTCGAAGTTGGGTGGTGATGTGTTTCTAGTTAACCTAGATGAATTAGGGTCTCTTGACCACACTTGCATACACAAACACAATCATAAACAAGTTCACTAATAGTCAAGAAAAGAAAACAACCAAGCCTAGTCTAAGGTAACCTTGACCTAGACAACTCCTAACTTGTTGATTGTCCACAGGAGGTATAATGTAGACTTTGACCACAAGCTAATCAGCCAGGTCAGGGCAAGATTGGTGGGAGGTTATCCGTCAAAGACGTTCCTTAATTAAGTAACCACTAATCTTCAGGCTTTCGGCCCTTAATCCCTTTCCTAGACACTGATTTGGCAGGAGTCAATTTCTAACACCTTTCCTCTTTAGGATAATCTCCTAGTGAGTTCGAGATGTCCCTAAGGCCAACGTCTATCAGATTTTACTTAGGCTTAGGTTTGTGAGTGCTTGGAATCTGATTTTTGGGCCAAGGAAGGGTGATTAAATCCCCACCTTATCTTGTTATTGGGTGTTGCCCTTAAAATCAATTTGTGCAAGTGTACAAGATAAACAAGATTCACTCAAAGCGATATAAATCAACCAAGAAATGAGTCCTATTCTGAATGCAATGCGTACGTACCTTGCTCCAACACTATTCAACAGTAAAGTAAATGAATTGAAAAGACTCGTGCCTAAAATGCAAACGTCTAATCAATTTTTTAAACTTTTCAACAAGTGTTTTACTATTGGTTTAAAATAGGGATGGTGGATAGTAGAAATAGCACAAATATAACATCAAAAACTTAAATTTTTGCGAGCAATATGTCCTGCAAAAAAAAGTTTTTAGTAGTCCAATGAATTTTTCAGTTTTGCAACACAATTTCTTGAAATTCTGTTTCCTACTTTCGAGAGTAGGGGCACAGAATTTGCAAGTCTTCTCTTGCAAAGCTTGAATGCTAAATCTTGAATCTTCAAGTCCCTGAAACAACACACAAAACTTGTTAGAAAACAAATACACCGTTCCCTCCCCGGCAACGGCGCCAAAAATTGATTGCTAAAAGAAAGAACAATCAAAGAGTTTAAGAATTTACCGTGTAGCTTGTGGCTAACGGGTCGTGTCCACGAGGAGGGATGCGATAGAAGCTTTTCGATGAATCGTTTAAAAACAAAGAATTGTGTTCATTTTTTAATGGAAAAGAGAATGGAAAGAAAGAGATGATTAAAGAGAAATTGCAACCTTTAGAAAAGGCTTTAGAGAAGGTGAAAATAAACTTTGAAAATTGTTTGGTTTGTTTTAGATATAAGAGGAGAAAATCCGGGCTCACTAATGTTTAACTCAACTATGTACTTATCTCAAGGAAATTTGGGTTGCATCACTTTTATTTTGAACCATAAACCTTTAGCTTCTTTTAATGTCCAAGTAAACAAATAAGATCGTCTCATTTAAATCTTAAGTCCTTTCATTACAAATCATTAAGAAGTGAATATTAAACCACCAAGAGCGAAGAGGCAAGCATGGAATAAAAACAGTTCAAAGAGATTTGTGTTTTGAAAGTACACGTTTAAAGTAAAGAAATCATCATATGCTTTCAAGAACAAAGTTTTAACTAAGGCACTTTATGCTTCAAAAAATGTTGCTTGTTATGAAATCAGTCAAGAGAGAAGTGAAAGAAGAGATCCATTAGTGAGCCCAGAAAACCGTTTAGTTATCCATAGAAAACAACGAAGAAAGCATAAACATAATGCAAACCATACCGTACTGCAAGTGGAAGAAAACGCGGCTCGACTCTTGTATTGATGTCATTTCAATCTTCAAGTACAAGCACTCAATTCCTCTCTCTCACAAGTTTTGATACAGGATTACAAAGTAAAAAGTAAGATTACAACTTTTATGCTAGCTAACAAAGAACCTAAATCCTAAGAAAATAAACACAAATTCTAATCCTAGTCTTCGCTGTATTTTTCTTTGCTGAAACCCATATTTATAGCCAAAAACCAAACGAGGAGGATCCCGGGAAGATTGGGGGAGCAAACGCTCCCCCAACAAACTCCAACAAGCCACGGAAACGCGGGCCGCGTTTCCGCGGCCCTGGTGTGGCCAAGTGGCCACACCCAAAGGGGGGAGCTCCTGGTTTGGTGTTTGGCCCGTATCTGCTGCTGGTTTTCTTGTTTCTGCTCCAAAACGTTGACAAAACAGCCTTGATTGTGTGGCTTCAACCACTCGATTCAGGGAGAGTTCTTCTCAACCTCTTGATATGCCAAGATTTAGCCCTGATTTCTTCATTTCGAATTTATTCTGAATTAATTCAAAATTTGGTGGGCTTTTGGGCTTGTTTCTCTTTTCTTTCTTTAAGCACTTGGGCCTACATTTAGCAAAGAAAAAGAAAACTTATTGATAGGATTTATTAGCTAAAAATCATGGTAAGGTGACAATGTAAATGCAACATATGTGACTAATCAAGATGTATCCCGACGACGAGAAGCATACTTCGTTCAGAACACCATTGGGGGTATACTGCTACACAGTGATGACCTTCGGACTAAAGAATGCCAGAGCAACCTATCAGCGGATAATGAACACAATTTTTCGCGATCATCTCCGAAAAATGGTAGAATGCTATGTCGACGACATTGCTATCAAAAGCCACAATAAGAATGACCATCTTCGTGACTTGAGAACAATGTTCGACATAATGCGGGCTCATCAGCTGAAGATGAATCCGACAAAATCCTTCTTGGGAGTTTCGAGTGGCAAGTTCCTTGAATTTATTGTTACATCAAAAGGAATTCATCTTGACTCAGACAAAGTCAAAGCCATTTAGAACATGCATCCACCTAGGAATCTCAAAGAGCTTAGAGGCTTGCAAGGTGACTGGCTTATATTAGAAGATTCATCGCAAATCTCTCAGGCCGCTGTCAACCGTTCACCTGACTCATGAAAAAGGGTGTTTCCTTTGTATGGGATCAAGCGTGTCAGGAAGCTTACGAGGATATCAAGAGATATCTCACAAAACCCCTAGTCTTGGTAGCTCCCACATCAGGGAAACCATTCTTGCTTTATGTGAAAGCTATGGACCATTCTCTTGGTGCCCTGCTTGCTCAAAAAGATGACAATGGTCACGAATAGGCCATTTATTATTTGAGCAGGACTCTGATAGGGGCGAAATCTTGCTATAATCCTATTGAGGAGTGCTTAGCTCTTGTCTTTGCCGTTCAGAAGACACGACATTATTTGGTCGGCCAAACCATACATGTCATTTCTAGAGTGAATCCTTTGCGTCTTCTCATGACGAAGCCAGGATCATTGAATTCAAGATTAGCTAAATGGGCGCTTCTTTTATCTCAATACGACATGCTCTTTATCTCTCAAAAGGCGGTTAAAGGCCAGGCCCTTGCAGAATTCTTGGCTGCTCTTCCGATTCCGGAAAACTCAAAACTTCATGAAGATATTCCAGATGAAGTCTTCGAATCCAATGTAACTTCAGAGGATGAAGTTTGGCAGGTGTTCTTCGATGGAGCATCACGAATAGGCCCTAAAGGCAGGATCATTGCCGGTATGGGGATTGTGTTTATCTCTCCACAAAATCACGTCCTTCCTAGAGCATTTTCTCTGACAGAATCATGCTCCAACAATGTAGCAGAATATAATGCTCTACTTATTGATCTTCAGCTCACCCAAGGAATGGGGGTACGCTACCTTGAAGCTTACAGCGATTCAAAATTGATTATCAATCAGTTTAAAGGCGAATATGAGGTCCGTCACGAGGATTTGGTGCCTTATTATCACGCAGTCATCGAAATGGCTAATCTGTTTGATTGATTCTACATCGGGCACGTATCTCGATCTCAGAATACTAAGGCAGATGCTCTTGCTGCATTAGCAATAACGCTAGCCTTGCCAGTCGACACCGAGTATCACCTTACAGTGGTGACTCGACACTTTGTCTGCTCTAAACATATGTTAAGAACCAGAGAGGTCTATAATATCTCGACAGATCTTGAGCTGAGAGATTGGTGATTTTCTTTCATCGACTATGCTCTACATGGTCTGCTGCCAGACAATCCTAAAGAAGCGGCATCTATCAGACGAAGGTCTCTCCGTTTTTACTATGACCCAATTCTGAAGACACTTTACCGTCGTTCATATGATGGTGTCCTCCTCCGTTGCCTTTCTAATTCAGAGGCACAGGAAGTGCTTAAAGAAGTACACGACGGCATGTGCGGAGCTCATCAGCCAGGTCCAAAACTTAAAGACAGATTGCATATGCTTGGATATTATTGGCCAACCATGATAGCCGATGCCATCCAATATCCAAGAAGGTGTAAAGCATGCCAAATTCATGCAGACTTCATACACCAGCCTTCGGAGTTGCTCCACCAACTGTTGCTTCATGGCCATTTGAAGCATGGGGAATCGATGTCGTAGGGCCAATCAACCCCTCTTCGACAAAAGGACACTGGTTTATCCTGGCAATAACCAATTACTTTTCAAAGTGGGCAGAAGCCATACCACTGGTTGAAGTCAAAACTTCCAACGTGGTTAATTTCATCAAACACCATGTCATCCATCGATTCGGTGTCCCTAGGCGGATCATCCATGATAACGGCCCCAGTTCATAAGTCAGGCATTCTATCGGTTCTGTGATAAATACCGAATTCAGAATGTGGCTTCAACTGCTTATAATCCCGCCGCTAATGGCTTGGCGGAAGCATTCAATAAGACAATCATTAAGTTACTCAAAAAGTTCATTTTCTCGAATAAGCGAGATTGGAATGAGAAGCTTAGTGAATGTCTTTGGGCCTACCGATCCACGGTTCGGACCCCGACAGGCAATACGCCTTTTTTCCTGGTGTACGGGTGTGAAGCAGTCATACCGTTGGAAATCCAGATGCCGTCATTATGAATCGCTCCGATCACTAAGATCACATCAGAAGACAATGATCGGTTGCGTCTTCAAGAGCTCGAAGCCCTAGATGAGAAGCGGTTACAAGCTCAGCAGCACATCGAGTTGTATCAAGCTTGAATCTCAAAAGCCTTCAATAAGAAGGTCAAACAAAGAGTCTTCTAGAAAGGAGATTTGGTTTTAGCCGTCAGACGACCAATGATCATGACGCACAAAACCAAAGGCAAATTTCAGCCCAAATAGGAGGGACCGTTTGTAATAGAAACAGCCTATTCAAACGGAGCATATCGCCTTATGACTTCAGATGGTGATTTACTCATGATGCCGATCAACGGCAAGTTCTTAAAGAAATATTATCCTTGATTAAGGATCCTTTTCATGATCAAGTTAACATTAGACCTCTGATCAAGACCTTTAAATCCAAGATATACAGAAGGAGCGCCCCTCTCTTCCTCCAAACGAGATCATACAACCATGAACCAGTAGGAAGCTGATCAGACATAGGTTGTCTCAAAGAGGAACCAAGGTTACACATGCACTAACCAATTGATCCAGCACCTTTAACGGTTAAGGATAGAGGAAAATGTTAGCCTTTAAGCTCAACATAAGTCCTCGATAAGTCATCATGCTGAGGGGAATAGCATGGCTAGCCCGACTCAAACGATAGTTGGTAAAGGCATATCAAACCCGTTGACAGCTGAGGATTTGCTAAAAATCCTAAGGGACCTGTTCCCATTTTATTTCCCTCTCCAAAATCACTTACCAATTCTCATCCATAGAATGGTAAGACCACATATAAAGAATGACCGATCCACTCGAATTACTGCTATGTTCAAACACCTCTTACAATAAATGAATCTCTTGGTCAAGTTAACACTTTTGACCAAAATCGCTCATATCGCAACTCCATTTCGTTGTTAAGTAAATATTAAACCAATGACAGTGATCTCCTCGATTTTCTCAGTGAAAATGAGACCTTTTCATGCTATGTTTAACACTACACCTCTGGCATCCATTTCGCTGTTAAGTTAACATTAAACCTATGACAGTGATCTTTTATGGGATTCATTTCCTAGCTCCCCAGCAAGTTTCTGAGTCCCACTCAGTTTTTAGTGAACTTCTTGGATTGTTACGTTAACAATATACCTCTGACAATTTCTTTCAAGTCCCATCAAAATTTTGAGCTTGATGGCTTCTCAATCGGTTACGTCATTGTGACCTCTGAACCGGCAGATAACCAAGTCTCATCTTTCAGTCCGGCATGGACTATTTCTTTGTCATCATACGATAAAATTTTAAGCTTGGTGGCTTCTCAATCAGTTACGTCATTGCGACCTCTGAACCGGCAGATAGCCAAGTCTCATCTCTCAGTCCGGCAAGAACTATTTCTTTGTCATCATATGAAAAAATTTTGAGCTTGGTGGATTCTCAATCGGTTACGTCATTGCGACCTCTGAACCGACATATAACCAAGTCTCATCTTTCAGTCCGGCAAGGACTATTTCTTTATCATCATACGACAAAATTTTAAGCTTGGTGGCTTCTCAATCGGTTACATCATTGCAACCTCTGAATAGGCAGATAGCCAAGTCTCATCTTTCAGTCCGGCAAGGACTATTTCTTTGTCATCATACGACAAAATTTTGAGCTTGGTGGCTTCTCAATCGGTTACGTCATTGCGACCTCTGAACTGGCAGATAGCCAAGTCTCATCTTTCAGTCCGGCAAGGACTATTTTTTTGTCATCATACGACAAAATTTTAAACTTGGTGGCTTCTCAATCGGTTACGTCATTGCGATCTCTGAACCGGCAGATAGCCAAATCTCATCTTTCAGTCCGGCAAGGACTATTTCTTTGTCATCATATGACAAAATTTTGAGCTTGGTGGCATTTCAATCGGTTACGTCATTGCGACCTCTAAACCGGCAGATAGCCAAGTCTCATCTTTCAGTCCGGCAGGGACTATTTCTTTGTCATCATACGACAAAATTTTGAGCTTGGTGGCTTCTCAATCGGTTATGTCATTGCGACCTCTGAACCGGCGATGGCCAAGTCTCATCTTTCAGTCCGGCAAGGACTATTTCTTTGTCATCATATGACAAAATTTTGAGCTTGATGGCTTCTCAATCGGTTACGTCATTACGACCTCTGAACCGGCATATAGCCAAGTTTCATCCTTTAGTCCGACAAGGACTATTTCTTTGTTATCATATGACAAAATTTTGAGCTTGGCGGCTTCTCAATCGGTTACGTCATTGCGACCTCTGAACCGGCAGATAGCCAAGTCTCATCCTTCAGTCCGGCAGGGACTATTTCTCTGTCATCATATGACAAAATTTTAAGCTTGGTGGCTTCTTAATCGGTTACGTCATTGCGACCTCTGAACCGGCAGATAGCCAGGTCTTATCTTTTAGTCCAGTAAGGACTATTTTCTCAAATGTATGACTAACTCTCTCGCCTTATCACCGCTGATTAGTTTAGTTATATCATTATTCTGTTTTCTTTGAAGGACTGCAATACAACTTGAACGCGAGAATTCAGAAGATAAAACAAGTTGAAAATGCAACGGGCGAGTCAAAATAAAATCACTTTTTATTGATTCCAAAAGCGGGATACATGAATGCACATATTACAAGCTACAAAGGCGCTTCATATGACTTGATCTGTTCTTCGAGAGTGGCCAGCCTTGTCTTCCTCTCTTCAGCAGCCCTGATAAGCGCCTGCGACCTCAACTCAGCCTCATTAAAGCTCGTTGTCTGGGTCAAGCGAGCTTCAATTTCAACCAAGGTTGTCCTCTGTTGTAGCTCCTGCCTCAAGACTTCGTCATTCTGGGCCTTAAGCTGCTCAAGCCGAGTAGTCCCTTCAAGACGCACTGGTTCAGCCTTGGACAAATGGAGATTAGCCTTCTTAATCATTTTCTTGGCCTTTTCAATTTTATCCTCAGCGTCAAGAAGAGCACTGCTAGAAGCGTCTATGGCATCCCCGAGCTCTACTTTCCTTGTCTCCAAGGATTTCATATCAGAAGAAATTGCCTTAGCAGCTTCTTGAGCGGTGAGATGAGCTTCATGCATTTGAGCAACAAGATGTGCAAGTTGTTCGTTAACTGAAGATTCCAGATCTGAATGGCTAAGACGGCGCCATTCGTCCACATCCCTTTCGAGTCTTTCCACCAGAAGCTCCAATGTGGCGGCCTGGTCATCTCCTCCAAAGTCTCGGATACTGTCAATACTTCGGGAGATGACTACCTTTAAAGCCGAGAATGAGGTAGTCGAGCCCTTCAAGACCAAAGCAATGGATCGCTTCAAGCTCTTATAAAAGCTATCGACTAACTCAGTCACGAATTCATTCTCGGCCTCAATTACTCCCGGCAAAGCCCCTGAAGACAGAGCTTCCACTGCCTTCATTGGCGTAACTATGGAGGAAATAATAGAAGCACTGGCTGTAGCATCATGAGGGGTCGTCGATGATCTCGAAGGAGTTCTCATTGAGACCAGTACACCAGCCACAACCAAGGTAGGACTAGTGACTATTTCCAGGAGAGCTGGCTCAACCACCAATGTTGGAGAAGTAGGACTGGTAATCACCTTCAGCTCCGCGCTTGGCAAAATAGGCGGCATTGACGAAACCAATGACATTTCACTTACCAAGGTGGATGAAGGTAAGATTGGTTCTATAACCACTGTCCCCTCATCCTCTCCTCCGCCGGTCGACTCAGAACGATAAGTGGGCAGATCGTGATACAAGACATCCAACTCAGCCGCGTCCACCGCGGTCGAAGTACTTGCTCCACCCTTGACCCCTTCGCGAAGACTGGCTGGTTCCCTTGAAGTCGATGTACCTAAAAGTGGAACACCTGTATCATGACAAGACTTTGTTTAAGCAAGGCATAGTGAATAGCAGGAGTCAAAAGGTCAAAACACTACCAAAAGATGGTATCATCTCGACTGCCGTGGCCGCAGTCTCTCTCTGAAGTCCTTCAACAACGACTTCAGTCCTCTCAGGATCCATAGGAAAGTCTTTGGCAGAGTCAACACGAATGGCCGGCCCATCTTCACTTGTCGAACCCTCCGTGGTCCACCCAAAAGAGCTAAAAGCTACGGGACTTCCTTTTGAAGTCCCAGCACCCGAGGACCTACATCGGCTGCATCACCTCCAGACTCTTCCAAGACGGCAAAATAGCTAGCCTCATCGCCTTCCCTATACGTGAACAAGGGATCATAATGCTCCCCCTGTTCTCCGGCAGCCTCAGCTCTCGGGCTTCTCACCGCCTCAGTTCCTGAATCATAAAATAAATAATGAGCTATATGAAACACATAAGAAGTATATTACAAGAACGGAGCTGATCTTACCTAGGTCCAGAGCAGCTTTACCAGTAACCTGCCTAGGAGCCGACAACTTAATGACTAATGGGACAGGAGGAGGAGGCTGTTGGCCCAAAAGGTTACACTCTCTATTTGTTTAAGTTTTGATGATAACAAAACACATAGAAGCTATTTGGTACTAATAAGTTGTTTAGAATGAGTTTCAGGTTTGTACTAGTCATGATGGCTTTTTGAAGTATTTTGCAAAGATAATGGCACTTAAAGGCAAATGGAGCAAGAGGACGTTTTTCATAGGAGAGAAGGCTCTAACTTGATGTAACTCGGCTCAGGGACTTTCTTTTTCAGTTTTTATTATTTTTAGTTTGTTAAAGGATAGTGTGTAGAGTTGAAGCTCAATATTTCCCCACACACAAGTTTTTGCACACGATTTTTGAAAGATATTTCTCTTTTATATAAAATAGTTTTATAAACATATCTTAATACTTATAAACTCTATTTAATATAGTGTACATAATTTTGATCAAAGTTAATTTGAAAAACTTTAAAGATCTTCAAAACCATTTCTTCAAAAGAGACTATTTTGGCCTGTTGCGGTCGACCGGACGGTCGACCGACTCTGTTTCAGGTCAGAACGGTCGACCGGGCGGTCGACCGCACTTCTGACCGTTTGGGTGCGTGCATGTGTGCACGTTTCCCGGTCGACCGGCGGTCGACCGGACCCCATATCGGTCGACCGACCTTCGGCCGACTGAAAGCACCCATGTTTCTGTTTGTTACGGTCGACCGGGCGGTCGACCGTGGGCTGGCAACGGTTATAATTTTTGAAAAACCGGTCGACCGGCCGGTCGACCGTAAGCTTGATTTCAGCCCTAATGGCTAGTTTATTAAACACGTTTTAAAACGTGATTTTCTTCTCTAAATGTATTTGAGGACTGGATTTGGGTCTAATCTTTCCTAATTTTTCATTATAACAGTTTACTCTTTAATCCCTACCTTTATCCTATAAATAGGGATGATTAGGGTTGAGGTGATTACAACAATCCTTTGCAAAAGAAATCAAGTTTAAAGGCTTTCAAAAGAAGTTTTTGCTCTCAGTTTTTGTGCTCAAAATTCTCTCTTTTTACTGAAGTTTTTGGTTCAAAACTCTCTTCAATTTCATTTTCTTTTTCACTTACAAAACTTGAGCTTCAATCCTACACATTATTCTCTAGGGTTTTTGTAAGGGAAAAAGTTTTTCAAAAGAGGGTTTGTGGTCTTTTGATCACCAAGATATTCTTGTATTTGTGGCTCCACTACCTCTGGACTAGAGGAGTGTGATTGAGGAGTTGGGTACTCCCTTGTGGTTGTAATTCTTTGTGAAAGTTTTAGTGGTTGGAAATCCTTCTGGGTGAAGGCGGGGACGTAGAGCTGGGTGCTCGAACCTCGAAACAAATCTCAGTGTTTGTGATTGGTTTATTTGCTTTATTTACTTGCTTTATATTCATTTCTATATTGTCGATCAATACTCATACAACAAGATTGCATTGCGCACCTCAAACTCTTATCTAGAGGAATCACGAGGAAGGAGTTCAGAGCCTTTCACGGGGTATTCGACTTCTAATCTTGTTTCGGGTGATCGTTGCATCATAACATTTTAAATTTGTGCATTGATTAGCATTATCACCTATTCACCCCCCCTCTAGGTGATTTCAATTGGTATCAGAGTTAGGACTCTAGTTTTTGGCTTCACATCCTTAGAGAGATCCTAAAATTTGCTAATCACTATTTGCATATTTTCATTCATACACTAGTAAAAATGGCCGATAACATTAAGACCCCTCCCAAATTTGATGGACTCAACTTTCCCGTATGAAAAGTTAGGATGACTATTTTTTTACAATCTCTAGGTAGTCTAGTTGCTAAGTCCTTGACCAAGCCTTATAGTAGACCCGAAAGTGAGGAGGACACTTGGTCCGAACTCACCTTCAAGGAATTTGATGCTAATTCAAAGGCTCAAAATGCCCTACTTTTAGCTTTGAATGAGGATGATCTAACACGGGTTATCCATTGCAAATCTGCCTATGAGATTTGGCAATACTTATTGGTCACTCATGAGGGAACATCACAAGTCAAGAGAGCTAAATTAGATCTCTTGCGTTCCCAATATGAAAGTTTTAGAATGCTTGAAGATGAATCTATTGATGATATGATTACCAAGTTTACTAAGATTACTAATGCTCTTTCTTCTCTAGGTGATGAAATAAGCAACGACCAAAAGGTGCGTAAGGTGATTCGTGCTCTTCCTTCGTCATGGGAAATCAAAGCTACCACTTTAAAGGAGTTGAATGACAAAGATGAGATGGAACTCATAAGTCTTATCGGAAACCTTAAGACTCATGAGATGGAGAAGAAGGCTAGAGAAGATGCGGTACCTCAAAAGAAAAAGTCAATAGCTTTCGAGTCTTCCTCCTCCAAATACGATGATGAAGAAGATGAAGAAGATGATGAAGAGCTATCTCTCTTTGTAAGAAATGTAAAGAGAATATACCGCAAGAATAAGCTCAACTATAGAAGACGATGGGAAGGGAAGGAGGAGAAAAGGATCATATGCTACAACTGTCGGAAACTCGAACACATCATGGCCGATTGTCCAGATTTCAAGAAAAAGATAACCTCCTCCTTGAAGCAAAAGAGGCCGGTTGAAAAGAAGGTATACAAAGCAACTTGGGATTCGGAAAGTGAATCCGAAGATGAAGTCGACACGGCAAACGTGTGTTTCATGGCAAACACACCTAAGGTAACCACTCAACCACTTGATGATGAAAGTGAAATAAGTAAATACATGTTAGTACATGCTTTCGTTGAACTTTCAGAAAGTTTTGATGATAAAAAGGAAGAGTGTTCAAAATTGAAAAAGAAAATTGAAATGCTTAAAAATCAACTTGCTATTTCTTCAAAAGAAAAGGATGAACTTTCTTCTAATCTTATTTCAACAAAAAGAGATTTTGATGCTTATAGAGTTGCTTGTAAAGCTAAATTTTCAAAAATTGATGAAAATGAATTATCCTTGTTAAAAACTAAAATCAATAATTTTGGAAATGTTTTAAAAGAATGTGCTTTTAACACTACTAAATTAGAAGAAATGTTTTCAAAGAAGCATATGCACACTCCACATGCTAAAAATGATAAAACAACTCATGCCAAAAATTCACATGCTCATCATGCCAACACTTCACATGTCACTCATGTTAAAACTACTCATGCTCACAATTCACATGTTCGTAAGCCACATGCTCATTATGCTTTTAAATATGGTAGAATTTTTAAATGTACTTATTGTGACCGGAATGGCCATTTGGCTAAATTTAGCTATGATCATATAAATAGGACAAATAATCTTGTGTGGGTTCGAAACACTAACTCTCTAGGACCCAAGAAAATATGGGTACCAAAATCAAGTCCTAAATTATTTGATGTAGGTAAACATCAAGGCTCCAAGACGTAAAGAGCGGTGGTACCTTGATAGTGGTTGTTCAAGGCATATGACATGGGACATCAACAATTTCACAACCCTATCAAGGTATAATGAAGGTGGCACCGTCACCTTCGGAGATGACTCCAAGGGCACCATCATCGGTATAGGTAACATTAAGATTGGTGCATCTTCTTTAATAGAAAATGTTGTTCTTGTTGATGGGCTTAAACATAACTTGCTTAGCATAAGTCAACTTTGTGATCGTGGTCTTAAAGTAGTGTTTGATGAATCTTCTTGCAAAATTTTTAATTGTAAAACCAATGATTGTATTCTTATCGGATTTCGTGAAAATAATGTCTATATTATTGACATGCTTAATTTGGATTGTTCTACTAAATGTTTGAATGCTTTTGATGAGATTTCATGGTTATGGCATAGAAGATTAGGACATGCATCTTTTGATCACCTTGCTAGAATTAATTCTAAGGAATTGGTGAAGGGTATTCCTTGTTTGAAGTTTGAAAAAGACCGCATTTGTGGTGCGTGCCAACTTGGGAAACAAACCAAGTCTTCATTCAAACCAATCAAGGATATCATGTCAACTAGGCCATTAGAATTGATTCACATGGATCTTTTTGGACCAACTAAAACTAAAAGCTTAAATGGAAATAGATATGTTTTTATTTTAGTCGATGATTTTTCTCGTTTCACTTGGGTTTTCTTTTTGGAGCATAAAGATCAAACTTTTTCGCATTTTAAGATTTTTCGAAAGAGGGTTGAAAAAGAAAAAGGATTTTGATTTTACGGATAAGAAGTGATAGAGGTGGTGAGTTTGTTAACCAACTCTTCATGACTTATTTTGATGAAAAGGGAATTAAGCATGAAATGTCATGTCCTAGAACTCCACAACAAAATGGAGTAGTTGAAAGGAAGAATAAAACTCTTCAAGAAATGGTTAGGACTATGATAAGTGAATATGGGCTCCCTCAATATTTATGGGCCGAGGCCGTAAACACCGCATGCTACATATCAAACCGTATTTATTTGTGTAAAAATACTTTCAAAACCTCTTTTGAAATTTATCATTTAAGAAAACCAAATGTTTCATACTTTAAAGTTTTTGAATGCAAGTGTTTTGTTTTGAATACTAAAGATAATTTGGGTAAATTTGATGCTAAGGCTTATGAAGCAATTTTTGTTGGCTATTCTAGTACTAGCAAAGCATATAGAGTATTCAATAAATCATCTCATACTATTGAAGAAACTATGCATGTTAAATTTGAAGAAACTAATGCTATTGTTGAGAATGTTGTAGAGATTGACTCATTAGGTGAGAACATAGAGAAAATATCCTTGAAGGACTCACCCATCCAAGAAGACAAGCAAGAACCCATTGGTGAAGTTCAAAAGGATGAAGTGGAAAACTCTCAACCACTTTCTAAAGATTGGAGATACGCTACAAATCATCCCAAAGATCTCATCATAGGTGATGTATCAAAGGGGGTAACTACTCGCTCCAAACTCCATGAATTGGGTGGTAATTTTGCATTTATATCTCATTTTGAACCCAAAAACATCCTCGAAGTCGAGGGTGACTCATATTGGTTGCTAGCTATGCAAGAAGAGCTCAATCAATTTGAGCGCAACCAAGTTTGGCACCTTATTATTAGACCCTATGATAGACCAATAATTGGTACTAAGTGGATTTTTAGGAACAAGATGGATGAGTCAGGAAATGTTATTAGGAATAAAGCTAGGTTAGTGGCCCATGGTTACACTCAAGTTGAAGGAATCGACTTTGAGGAGACCTTTGCACCCGTAGCACGGCTTGAAGCCAAACGGATCACACTAGCTTATGCATCTTTTAAAAATTTTAAACTTTTTCAAATGGATGTAAAAAGTGCATTTTTGAATGGTTTTATTGATGAGGAAGTTTATGTTGAACAACCTCCCGATTTTGTAGATCATGTTCATCCAAATTTTGTTTTCAAACTTGATAAAGCATTGTATGGTTTAAAACAAGCTCCAAGAGCTTGGTATGAAAGGCTTTCTAGTTTTCTTCTTTCAAATGATTTTGTTAAAGGCAAAGTAGACACCACATTATTTACTAAACATGTTGATAATGACATTCTTATAGTTCAAATATATGTTGACGATATAATCTTTGGTTCTACTAATGAGTTACTTTGCAAGGAGTTTGAACAATGCATGCAACGTGAATTTGAGATGTTATTAATGGGTGAATTGAACTGTTTTCTTGGACTCCAAATCAAGCAATTGCATGATGGGATATTCATATGTCAAGCCAAGTATTCCAAGGAACTCATCAAGAAATTTGGACTTGAAGACTCAAAAATTTGCAACACTCCCATGGCCACCACCACCAAGCTTGATAAGGATGACCAAGATAAGTGTGTTAATATAAAATTGTATAGAAGCATGATTGGTAGTTTGTTGTATTTAACGGCTAGTAGGCCGGATATTATGTTTAGTGTGTGTCTTGTGCTAGATTCCAATTGTGTCCCAAAGAATCTCATTTAATTACGGTAAAACGCATTATTCGTTATATTAAGGGCACTATTGGAATGGGTCTATGGTATCCGAAAACCGGAGATTTCTCAATGACGAGTTTTTCGGATGCCGACTATGCGGGTTGTAGAGTGGATAGGAAGAGTACTAGTGGAACATGTCAATTTCTTGGTAATTGTCTTGTTTCCTTGTCTTCTAAGAAACAAAATTCCGTAGCCCTCTCAACCGCCGAAGCGGAGTATGTTGCGGCGGGGGCTTGTTGTGCATAAATCCTTTGGATGAAACATACTCTCCTTGATTATGATTTGCATTATGACCATATAAAAATATTTTATGATAATACCAGTACTATTCATATGACTAAGAATGCAAATCAACATAGTAAGACCAAACACATTGAGATTCGATATCACTTCCTTAGAGATTATTTTGAGAAAGGTGATATTGATATTGATTATGTTTCTTCCGATTTCAACTTGCCGATATTTTCACTAAACCACTTGATTATAATAGATTTTCTTTTATATGTGGTGAACTTAATGTTTGTGTTGTTGAATAAGAAAGTTTTCTTGCAAATTTGTCCCTTTTTGATGTATGATAAAAGGGGGAGAAATATTATGTAGTTTACGTTTTGATTTATGTGGTATGGTTTGTTGTTTCATGACATGACTTGTTTGTGTATGTTTTTTTTTGTTTCAAAAATTCTCTCATAATAGATTGTTTTATACTTGTGTAATATAGCATAATTTGAGGGGGAGTTTTTATCTCTCTTTTATTATATCTTGTGTTATAGCCTATATGTTTTGTCATCATCAAAAAGGGAAAGATTGTTGGCCCAAAAGGTTACACTCTCTATTTGTTTAAGTTTTGATAATAACAAAACACATAGAAGCTATTTGGTACTAATAAGTTGTTTAGAATGAGTTTCAGGTTTGTACTAGTCATGATGGCTTTTTGAAGTATTTTGCAAAGATAATGGCACTTAAAGGAAATGGCAAAAGAGGACGTTTTTCATAGGAGAGAAGGCTCTACCTTGGTCTAACTCGGCTCAGGGACTTTCTTTTTCAGTTTTATTATTTTTAGTTTGTTAAAGGATAGTGTGTAGTGTTGAAGCTCATATTTCCCCACACACAAGTTTTTGCACACGATTTTTGAAAGATATTTCTCTTTTATATAAAATAGTTTTATAAACATATCTTAATACTTATAAACTCTATTTAATATAGTGTACATAATTTTGATCAAAGTTAATTTGAAAAACTTTAAAGATCTTCAAAACCATTTCTTCAAAAGAGACTATTTTTGGCCTGTTGCGGTCGACCGGACAGTCGACCGGCTCTGTTTCAGGTCAGAACGGTCGATCGGACGGTCGACCGCACTTCTGACCGTTTGGGTGCGTGCATGTGTGCACGTTTCCTGGTCGACCGGGCGGTCGACCGGACCCCATATCGGTCGACTGACCTTCGGCCGACTGAAAGCACCCATGTTTCTGTTTGTTACGGTCGACCGGGCGGTCGACCGTGGGCTGGCAAAGGTTATAATTTTTGAAAAACCGGTCGACTGGCTGGTCGACCGTGAGCCTGATTTCAGCCCTAACGGCTAGTTTATTAAACACGTTTTAAAACCTGGTTTTCTTCTCTAAACGTATTTGAGGGCTGAATTTGGGTCTAATCTTTCCTAATTTTTCATTATAATAGTTTACTCTTTAATCCCTACCTTTATCCTATAAATAGGGATGATTAGGGTTGAGGTGATTACAACAATCCTTTGCAAAAGAAATCAAGTTTAAAGGCTTTCAAAAGAAGTTTTTGCTCTCAGTTTTTGTGCTCAAAATTCTCTCTTTTTACTGAAGTTTTTGGTTCAAAACTCTCTTCAATTTCATTTTCTTTTTCACTTACAAAACTTGAGCTTCAATCCTACACATTATTCTCTAGGATTTTTGTAAGGGAAAAAGTTTTTCAAAAAAGGGTTTGTGGTCTTTTGATCACCAAGATATTCTTGTATTTGTGGCTCCACTACCTCTGAACTAGAGGAGTGTGATTGAGGAGTCGAGTACTCCCTTGTGGTTGTAATTCTTTGTGAAAGTTTTAGTGGTTGGAAATCCTTCTGGGTGAAGGCGGGGACGTAGAGCTGGGTGCTCGAACCTCGAAACAAATCTCAGTGTTTGCGATTGGTTTATTTGCTTTATTTACTTGATTTATATTCATTGCTATATTGTCGATCAATACTCATACAACAAGATTGCATTGCGTACCTCAAACTCTTATCTAGAAGAATCACGAGGAAGGAGTTCAGAGTCCTTTACGAGGTATTCGGCTTCTAGTCTTGTTTCGGGTGATCGTTGCATCATAACATTTCAAATTTGTGCATTGATTAGCATTATCACCTATTCACCCTCCTCTAGGTGATTTCAGAGGCACTGCAGATAATTCGCCCTCTGCAATAACTGTAGGAGCGTAGCGACGAGGCTTCTTCACTACCCTCTTCCTACGAGATCCACCTTCCCGCTTTCGCTTGAAGTGGACGTCAGGATCTTCTTCCTCCACTTCTTCCACATCAACATGTTCCATGAGGGTCCTGCCTACCCTACCAGAAGCAGCTGCTGGAGCCTCAACACATGTATCCGCTTCAAAGCGAGGACTTCCTGCATCTATGACTTCGCTATCATCAACGGCAATGAATTCCCCGAGGCCTGAAACGCGAACCCTCTTACCCTCGCTTTTCTCAGTGACCTTTCGCTTCAGCCGCTGAGAGATTAACTTCACACCAAAGGAATTAATAGAAAATCCAGTAGGTGTGGAGTTTGAAGTTCTATACCACTGGCAGAATCTCAGGGTCGTCAGAAGGTTCGGAGTCCTTAGTGGCGTGCACTGTCGCGCCTCAGTACAGCCAACAATGAAGAACCGCCAGGCACGAGCTCCATCGATGAGGCTTCCCATGAAGGCCAGACTGCTTTTTGGATTGCCTACATACAGTTGGTCATACCCAAACTGACGGGCAAACTGATTCGGAACATAGGGCTCCAGGTAACAGGTGTCCCCACTTCTATACAACAAGTGTGATGGCCGGATGCTAACCAGCCATTCGAAGACTCCCTGACTCGATGACGTCTGCCCTTCCCCTACATCCTTGAATTCTTCACCATAGCCTGCATCGTTAATATAGGGAAGCATCAGAAAAGGCTATAAACGTCATGACGGCACAGCAGTTTACGGACCGCAGCCACATAAGTCTTTGACCACGAACACCCCTCGAATCGACGGAGAAGCGCCATGCGAACACCTTCTGGGGCTCCTCTCTGGCTTGGATAATGGAAGGGTAGTGAAGGGCGAACCAAGCCATCAAATAAGTATATGGCAAACCTATTCTGGGGTTTGGCCCGTCGCGAGACAAGATAGTCCCCTTTCCCCCCTTCGTTGTTGGTGGCCTACAGAAAGCCTCCGTCAATCCACGAAGGCCTCTTTGAATACAACATACCATGGCTGGAAGAAGTCCAAGAGAACGACCATGGACTAGACGAACAGCAGGCAATAAGACAGTCAGATGAATGACATCGCCAGACGAAGACGGCACCACACTTCTTTTCAACCAAACTGTTAGAAAACCAGCCAGAAGTGCCTTCCGGGACGTCTGTCGACGAGCCTGGTGGTGGAAACTCTGAAGAATATCGCCTTTCTCATAGGGTCCATCATCTTCTTCCAGAATCAAATCCCCTTGAGAGTGCTCTTGCATCCAGCGAAAGATGTCTTCATCTGCAACTCCACAATGAGCTGCTTCAGGAGTACCTTCAAGGTCGGGGAACAAATAATTTCCCCAGCTCTTCAAACTGCATGAAGCTCCCTTATTGCTCCCATGCATGCTAGAGCAAATGTAAAGGTGCCACATCAATTCCCGGTAAGTCTCAAACAAGGCGGGCTCCTGCTTCTCCAGAAGTGCCAATTCAGCCTCACATGGGAAATATTCTTCATATGGGAGAGACCCCAAAGGCAGAGCAGAGATTTCCCACATCTCGTGCAGAGCCCTGCCTAATTCGCCAGCAGGAGTGAAGAAGGTCCCTATAGCCGGGCAGTACAACTCAAAGATGGCGTAGAAGTTCGCTACGCTCATCTGAATGCCATAATAGGTCGCCCTGACGGCCTCGTAAAGTCCCAGCCTCTCCAGATCCTCCTCAAAATGAGCAAGGACATATAGAGTCAAGTCCCTCCACCATGCCTTGGGAGGGTGAATCCACCCCGGAGTCCTGAAATCAGTGGCTGGATAATTGCCACAAACCTTAAAGAATTGATTTCCAAAGGTCTGAGCCACCGCGGGATTTTCTCCCACTGGGATGTCTGGAAGTATATTCCCAGGGTGGAGACCCAATATGCAGCAAGGACGACCCGTCCTTGTGTAACCAAGGGACGGAATTATCAACTTCCCTACGTGAATGGAATCAGTAATCCGCGCCACTTGCCACTGCATCTTTCGAGCCCTCGTCACACATTGGAAGAAGGACAAGGGAAAATGCCGCTTGCTAGATGGGAGATAGTACTTCTCACCATCCAATTTGAAAATCCACTGCCCCTCTCCGGCTAGCAGCTGGTGATCGTTGTCTGGTGCTGCATCTCCGAACATGAAACCGGGCTTCCGATAGATTCTTCAGTCTGAATCTTCAAGGGAAGTAGTAGTTAAGATGCTCCTCATAGTGCGCTGATCCCCACCATGAATAAGTGCATCCCGAGCAGGAGCGCGTCGCTCACTGAATAGCGAAGCCTGCCCTTGAAACTGCAGGCTGACGTTGCCATCCAGCCCCCTGGCTATACCAAAGAGACTGTTCAGAGGACCAGGAGTATAGTGCACTGCAAAAACAAGGAGAATGTATGATTAGTTCATCGGTCGAAGGAGAGCTAAAACAAGAATGCAATTTTTTTTAAGGCATAGCTTCGCTCTCCGAGCGAAGCTGGCCTAACAATAGCTTCGCCCCGAAGCTTAGCTTCATAGCTGCAGCATAACTCTGCACTCCACACGAAGGCAGGATGCAGAAAATATCCAAGTGTTAGCTTCGCTCTGAAAGCTTGACCTCGAACAACAAAACGCGACGAAGTCCAGGGGCTAACTTCGTCAGAAAGGTACTGTTGCCTAAAAAATTATTTTAAGGGCACTAAGGTCCTTTTCAGTTACACTCCAAAGGTTAGCTTCACATCCTATCATTCAACAGGATGTGAACCGCCTAATGGATAGCTTCGCCTGGAAGCTTAAAGAAGAGACCCTTCGGTTCTGAGATTCCCAATCAAGAAATCAAGAGAAATTCAGGGAATTGAACTCCCTAAGATCACGGGATCATGACTGATCGCTCTGGATTCATCAGAAGATAGCTAGAAATTGGCTTTAAAAGAGAGATGAAAATCTCTGAACAAAAGGGAAAGATCCCTACCCACGATAGGTCGTTCGATGACCGGAGGAGGAGAAGGACCCGTCATAGAGGTTGCTACCTCTTTTCCTGCCCATCTTTTGGGAGCCATCGGAGAACTGAAGAAGAAGTTCTTGAAATTCCAAATGAAGGAGGAAGAAGAAGAAAAGAGTCAGAGTGCTCTGGAAATTCAAAGAGAAGTGGTGCCTTCTCTTTTAGCCCGATCAGGCTTTTATAGGCTGATGATTGCCTAAATGTCGCCTCCTCGAAAGGAGCGTAGGCAGTCGTTTCAAATTAATTTAAAACGGCGCCTAAAGCGCCTTCCCAAGAAGCGTTACTTCAGCCCCACTAAGGGCTAACTCCGCCGTGAGTCCAGTGTTGACTTAGCGCGATGCTTGATAACTTCGCTGAGAAACATGTTTTAGCTCTGCTAAAAGCACATCTCTAGCTTCACGAAAATTCCGTGCTAGCTTGTCAGAATCTGGCTCCTCACTTATTTGGAAACCTATTTTCAGCTTCGCTGGAAACTTAGCTCGGCTGAGAGTTCTCATTTCCTCCTAGGGGAAAGACTTGCCCAAGTTGGTCCACCTCAGGTGTTCTCGAATCAAAAAGAAGGGAAACAAAGCAGATAAACAACACAAAATAAACTTTTATTGATTCAAAAGGGAAGATACATTGGCGCTACATCAAGGTGGCTCGTACAACCGAATCATTGCTCCAAAGACATACAAGTGGTCCTATGTACTTCCAAGCCAAACTAACTGGACACGAAAGGCCTTCCTCCTGCACAAGGCTGTATTCCTTCGCATAATGGCAGATTTTGCCATCAAGAAGTTAGATCTTCTTTGATGAAAATTGGCAAAGAACCGATTGCCACCAGAAAGCTGAATCTTCTTTGATGAAAATTGGCAAAAGAAGGATCCGAGACCTTACAGGTGACGTCCGCCTTCCCGAAGTGGATCATCTGGATAAGCGACTACCAGCCCCTTCTTGGAATGGATCATCTCGGATAAGCAACTGCCAACCGCTTCTTGGAACACGCATCAATTGCTCCAGTTTGTTCCTCCTGCTTAGGATTAAAGTTTCAACTGGAAAAATTAAGAGACAAGTCTCTGGTCTCTTTCATTAAGATGAAAGACTGGCAACCACAATTCACTGCAACACAAGATGGAAAACAGGTTAGCAGTAAAGCAAAGAAAAAAATGCAAGAATGGTACGCTAAGTCAAATTCTTTAGGCGAATCAATTTATATCCGATCCAGTTGCGCTTTAAGGATGGATTTCAGTTAAGCAGAGGATAGCCTCGCTTGCACAGTGATGATGGGCTAGCTCAGAGTAAGCCAAGTCTTAGCTCCGCCTAAGACAGTTATACTGAAGGAGCGTTAAAAAGAGCTAAGTCCTAGCCACACCTATACGGCTAAGCCAGACTGATCCAGAGGGACACAATCTTAACCCACCTATATGGCAAGACTGACTCAACCTTGAAGAGACTAAGTCCCAATGCTTGCCTATGTGGCGAACTTAACATACAGATTTAACAAGTCCAAATCAATCAGATACAAAATGAAGAACAAGGGAAATCAATCCCTGAGCCAGCTGATAAAGCTAAATTAAGGGAGATAAACTCCCTAAAGTCATTTGTCCATTGATAAAGTCTCTGGATGACCGAGACTCACCAGTTCTTGGCCGGTTAATGACCAAAGTGGGAACCCTCACTATTTCAGAGATTTATGTATACTTCTCTGAACAACCAGGAGATGTCATGAACAGACTGCTTCTCTGCAGAGGACTTCAAGTGTCCTATTTATAGGCCTCATGGCCTTATTGCACCGCCGCTACTTCAAGATTAGAAGCGCGAGCGAATTTAAGGCATTTATTGAGCCTTGAAAAAGGAAATAGTCTCCCTCGGAAATGCGCGCAGAAGCAATAATCTTCCTCGTTAATGCAAAAGAGGTTATTCTAACCTCGAAGAAGGGGCAATCCTTCTCGTAACTAGCCGAAAGCAGTTAGCCTCGGGAAAGGAACGACGTTCCAAGACCAATTTGAGGCGAATCTACTTTGGGAGGCTCGAACGCGGAGCTACTCAGACGCGAAGCTACTCAGAATCGCGAATCTACATGATTCCTCGGCGAGCTTATTCTAATCCGGAAGCAGGATTGAAAGTGAAGCTGAACTCAATGATTAGTCACATATGTTGCATATACATTGTCACCTTACCATACTTTTTAGTTAATAAATCCTATTAATAAGTCTTCTTTTTCTTTGTTAAATGTAGGCCCAAGTGCTAAAAGAAAGAAAAGAGAAACAAGCCCAAAAGCCCACCAAATTCTGATTTCATTCAGAATAAATTCGAAATGAAGAAATCAGGGCAAAATCTTGGCATATCAAGAGGTTGAGAAGAATCCTCCCTGATCAAGCAGTTGAAGCCACACAATCAAAGGCTGTTTCGTCAACTTTTGGAGCAGAAACAAGAAAACCAGAAGAAGATACGGGATATTCACCAAAACAGGAGATCCATCCAACTGGGTGTGGCCATCTGGCCACACCAGGGCCGCGGAAACGTGGCCCAAGCTGTGTTTTCGCGCCAAGTAGAGTCAGTTGGGGGAGCGTTTGCTCCCCCAATCTTCCAGGGATCCTCCCCTTTTGGTTTTTCCCTATAAATACTGGTTTCAGCAAAGAAAAATGGAGCGAAGACTAGGATTAGAATTTGTGTTTATTTTCTAAGGATTTAGGCTCTTTGTTAGCTAGCACAAAAATTGTAATCTTGTTTTTTAATTTGTAGTCGAGTATCAATACTTGTGAGAGAGAGGAATTGAGTGCTTGTACTTGAAGATTGAAGTGACATCAATACAAGAATCGAGCTGCTTTTTCTTCCACTCGTATTACAGTACGGCTTGTATTATTTATCTGCTTTCTTTTTTATTTTCCATGAGTAACTAAAACGTTTTTTTTCGGCTCGCTATTGTAACTCTCTCTAGTTCTTCTTCTCTTCTGGTTTTAAAGCAAAAGACCCAATGAATCATATGCATGCCTTACTTAAAAGCCTTTCTTTTTGAAAGTGTTCTTGAAGGCACATGAGGATGGGATTGGATTGTTAAACTCTCACTTCTTTCATAAACGTTTCCTGAGCTATTTTTACTTCATTCTTGCTTCTTCGCGCTTGATGATTTAATATTCGATTCTAAACAATTTTTCAAAGAAAAGATTGAACTCTTCCAACCATCTTATGTGCTTTACTTAAAACTTTCTAAAAATCAACTTTAAGTTTTGCCTATGATCAATTTGAGGCACTTAGGATTTCAACAGAAGAATGAACAATTGAGTAGTGAGATAGTGAGCCCAGATTCTCTTCCTTATTATAATCAACAAAACAATTTTCGAGCTTTCTAAATCACGTTCTCCAAAACCTTTTCTAAAAGTTGCAATTTCTCTTTTAATCATCTCTTTCTTTTTATTCTCTTTTCCATTAAAAAACGAACACAATTCTTTGTTTTTAAACGAATCACCGAAAAGCTTCCATCACATTCCTCCTCGTGGACACAACCCGTTAGCCACAAGCTACACGGTAAATTCTTAAACTCTTTGATTGTTCTTTCATTTTAGCAATCAAATTTTGGCGCCGTTGCCGGGGAGGGAACGGTGTATTTGTTTTCTAACGAGTTTTGTGTGTTATTTCAGGGACTTGAAGATTCAGATCTAGCATTCAAGCTTTGCAAGAGAAGACTTGCAAATTCTGTGCCCCTACTCTCGAAAGTAGGAAACAGAATTTCAAGAAATTGCGTTACAAAAGTTGAAATTTCCATTGGACTACTAAAACTCTTTTTTGCAGGACATATTGCTCGCAAAAAAATTAAGTTTTTGTATGTTACATTCTTGCTATATCTGTTATCCACCATCCCTGTTTTAATCCAAAGTAATTTGAGTGATTGTTAATTGTTTAAAAAACGTTTAGACTTGCATTCTAGGCATTTGTCTAATTATGTTTACTTTACAATTACTGTTGAAGAGAGCTGGAGACAAGGTACGTATGCATAGCATATAGTTTAGGAAACATTCTTGAGTGATATTTTGCTTTTGAATGTTACTTTTCTGTATCTTGCACACTTTGCACAATGAACTCTAAGGGCAAAATCAAATTCAAGATAAAGTGGGGAAGTCATTACCCTTCCTTAGCCTACAAACCATCTCCAAGCACGCACAACCTAAGCCTAAAGTAAAATTTGATAGACGTTGGCCTTAGGGACATCTCGAACTCACTAGGAGATTATCCTAAGGGGGAAGGTGTTGAAATTGACTCCTGCCAAATCAGTTTCTAGGAAGGGGATTGAGGGCCGAAAGCCCGAAGGTTGGTGGTTACTTAATTAAGGAACGTCTTTGACGGATAACCTCCCACCAATCTTACCCTGACCTGGCTGATTAGCTTGTGGTCAAAGTCTACATTTTACCTCCAGTGGACAATCAACCAGTTAGGAGTTGTCTAGTTAAGGTTACCTTAGACTAGGCTTGGTTGTTTTCTTCTCTTGACTATTGGTGAACTTATTTGTGATTGTGATTGTGTATGCAAGTGTGGTCAAGAGACCCTAATTCATCTAGGTTAACTAGAAACACATTCACCACCCAAGTTCGAAACAAGACCAGATTCGGTTATGGATCGACCGACATCTTTGCAGGATAGGTTTTATCCCATTAGAACATCACTTCCATCCTGCATCCAACTTTCATCGGTTAGTGAACACAACTTTGAACTTAAGCCACAGTTCATCAATACACTCCCTAAGTTCCATGGCTTAGAGTCCGAAGATGCTTATTTATTCATAAGAGAATTTGAGGAAGTATGCTTAATGATGAAAATCCCACACCTTGCAGATGATGCTATTAGGCTGAGATTTGTCCCATTTGCTCTTAAGGACTTAGCCAAGAAATGGCTCTACAGCTTAGCGGCCGGCTCTATCACATCTTGAGATGGTTTCATCAAGGTCTTCTTGAAGAAATTATATCCAATCCACAAGACCGCTCTCGTTAGGAAAAATATTATGCAGTTCAAGCAAGAACCTAGTGAACCGTTTTGGAGGTACTTTGAACGCTTCAAAGACCTTCTTGTCCAATGTCCTCATCATGGAATAGAGAAATGGCGATAATGCCAAATTCTTTATGACGGTTTAGACTACTCGACCAAGACCCTCTTAGGAAGCATGTGCCAGGGGGATTCTTGCAGAAGGATGAGCATGAAGGATGGGATTTATATGAGAATCTAGCTGAAAAGACTATCCAATGGGAACCTACTAGTGAAAGCTCTAGAAATCCAAACTCTATCTCTTCAAAAGAGGTCTCCATTCGATTGAATCATCCATAGCTAACGAGGCTAAGTTAGCTAACCTAGCGAGAAGACTGGAAGCTCTAGAAACTAAGGAACCTAGTCCAGTCAATCAAGTCAGCCCGAACCAAGTGCCAACTCCGGGTTGTACTTACTGTCAGGCCATGAATCATGTGTTTGAGGAGTGTCCTGTATTTCAAGCTCACTAACACTTTTCTGAACCGATGAATGCGGCCTTTTCAAAGCCGAACAATGATCCTTACGCTCCAACGTACAATCCTGGCTGGAGAAATCACCCAAATTTCTCATGAAGCCATCAAAATAATGACCACCCACGGTCAAACCATGCAAGCCACTTCATCATTCCAACAATTCTTCCAATCATCAACCCAACTTTTCCAATCACCCTCACAATTCTCCCAACAAATTTTCAAATTATCAACAAAATTTTCCAACCAAGCTCCACCATCTTCCTTCCAGAATCCTCAACTCAAAAGGAGAATGACTGATTTTGAGAGAAATATGGAAAGGTACATGAAGAATCAAGATTCCCTCATGCAAACAATACAGAGGCTAGAGGGTCAAATGAGCCAGTTAGCCAACCTACAACATGAGAGGCAAAAGGGTACCTTGCCCAATCAACCAATTATGAATCCTAGGAATTCACAACAAGCTCATTTGGTTGAGGATCAATCACTGAATCAATGTAATGCTGTTCATACATTGAGGTCGGGAAAGAAAGTTGATAACCAAGTGTCAACACCACCTAATCTTAGTCAGTACAATCACACTTCAGCATCCACCTCATCTAATCCCACTCCTCCTAAATTTGATGAATCTAAAAAAGATAAGTCAACCAGTCATGTGCACCAGCCTATAGCACCATTTCTAATAGGCTGAAAAACAAGCAAAATCCACACATGGATAAGATAATTGAGATCTTTAATCAAGTGAAGATAAATGTGCCACTTCTTGATGCCATCCAACAAGTCCAATCTTATGCTAAGTTTCTTAAGGACATGTGCACCAAGAAGAGAAAGACTAATGTACCAAAAAAGATCTTCTTAGCCACTAACATTAGTGAGCTACTATCGGGTCCGATCCCTGTCAAGTACAAGGATCCAGGTAGTCCAACAATTGCCTGCACAATAGGACAAGCCGAGATTAGTCGTGCACTTCTTGACTTGGGGGCAAGTATCAACTTGCTTCCATTCTCAGTTTATCAACAACTCGGGTGGGCGATCTTAGTCTAACTCGAGTCACTATCCAACTGGCTGACCGTTCAGTGAAAGTTCCAAAAGGGAGATTAATGATGTCCCTATCCGGGTTGGGGAGTTTATTTACCCTATTGATTTCATAGTTCTTGAGACACAACCTGTGTCTAACTCCAATCATAGGGCTCAAACTCCTGTTATTCTAGGGCGACCATTCCTTGCTACTGCCAATGCCATCATCAATTGTAGGAATGGATCCATGAGGTTATCTTTTGGGGACATGACTAGAGAGGTCAATGTCTTCAACCTAGAAAAACAACCTCGTAAGATAAGAGATCAAACATTTGAGGTGAACTTTGTTGAAAACAATTGTGATGAAGAGAGTGAAGATTTAGAAGATGAGTCACTATTTCTTAATGAATTATTTAAAATGAATGCGATTATCTTGATGAGAAGGCATATGTCGAAGATCCTAATGTTAGAGTACCCTTTAAAAAGGGGAAAATTAATTTGAATATCTTCACTTTCGATGAGCTAACCAATAATGTATCGCATGAGGATAATTCAAGAACCTCCGATTGACATACTCTTTGAAAACCTCTTCGAAGAAGAACTCATGTGTTTGGATGAACCAACTAGGGATCTTTTGGTTAATTGCACATCTCTAGGGAAAAGTGTTGACCTAAGCTTTGAGGAGATATATGGAACTGAGTTAGAATTTCTAGGAATTCATAGTGAGGAAGCTCCAATTGAGAAGTGTGGTGGTGATAAATTTTTGAATAATGATTGTAACAATATGATGAAGAAACTGAGACTGGGGAGGAAGGAAGTTAAAATGACAAAACAATTAGCCTACCCACTATGCCCTATAAAGAGGACTTATTGGAATGATGGGAAGAGAACTAGAGGAATAAGACCGAAAAAGATATAGGTGTGGGAGAAAACTTGATGTTGTTCATATTTCTGTATAATATATGCACCTCTTTTACATTTCATTTCATGCATGTATACATTTCTTTCTTACATTAGGGACAATGCATGAGATACGTGTGGGGGAGGGTTCTAACATGATGACTACTATAACTTAAAAAAAAAAAAATTGTATACATATATATAAATATAAAAAAAAAACTTTTTGAAAGGTTAGAACAATATTTTGATATATTTTTTGTAAGAAATTAAGTCAATTTTAAGGAATAGGAGAATCATAATTAGGATTTCTTATACTTGGTCAAAATAAGATAACTTGTTTGATTTTTAGGGTTAGGAAGAAAATTTGTGAAAGTAATTTAGTCTTGATATTTACCTTGATGACATATGCACACTAAATACACTTACACACTTAGGGTTTAAAAACAGAGACTCTTATGCCTTATAAAAAAATTATTATGAAAAAGATATATAAACAAATCTAATTATTGATTAGCTAGGTGCTTTGGCCTAAGCAAGCCTTGGTATTTATGCAAAAGATAATTAGATAAGTTTGAAAAAAAAAGTATAAATCCTCTGATTAAGCAGGGTATTTATGCCTCATGAAGCATAAGTATTCACGCCTAAAAGGGGTACATCTTATAAATAAAAACCTTAGTTTCGTGGCCTTATCTGCTCGAGTGTTTAAGTCCTTAGGGGTGTTTTCTCACCTGGTGCCCTAAAACTGTCCGGTTTGGGTGTCACCGACTGAAGACTCGTTACATGGGCAGATTAGAAAGCCTAATGAAATTGAGGAATAAAATCTACCAAAAAATAAATATAAGGCATAGGATTTAATGTTAAAGAACCCTTAGTCAATTTCACAGTTACGATGATGCATACTACTCAGGGTAAATTAATAGACTAGATGAGAAGTACAATTTGACTCCTTACTTTAATTGATGACATGTTTTGAATAAAGACTGAGTTTCGGAATGAAAATTTTGATATTCCTATAACTTATAGATTACTTAAAGCCTTACAAATATACTTCAAATATTTTCTCCTTTAAAAATGCTTTTCGAAAATACTAACTTTTTCTTTTTCTTTATGGATTTTGTGGGTGCAATCCACTGAAAACCCTCACGAGATAAAACTCGTCCTCTAGGGGTAACCTAGAGATTTAACGGCTTGTTGCACATGCTCAGTGCAATCGAGTGACCTGCGAAAGTGGTCTAATAATTGATCAGAATTAGTCTGATGTTTTGCTCGAGGTCGAGCAAAAGATAAGTGTGGGGGTGTGATTAGTCACATATGTTGCATATACATTGTCACCTTACCATATTTTTTAGCTAATAAATCCTATTAATAAGTCTTCTTTTCTTTGTTAAATGTAGGCCCAAGTGCTAAAAGAAAGCAAAGAGAAACAAGCCCAAAAGCCCACCAAATTCTGATTTAATTCAGAATAAATTCGAAATGAAGAAATTAGGGCAAAATCTTGGCATATCAAGAGGTTGAGAAGAATCCTCCCTGAATCAAACGGTTGAAGCCACACAATCAAAGGTTGTTTCATTAACTTTTGGAGCAAAAACAAGAAAACCAGAAGAAGCTACGGGATATTCACCAAAACAGGAGATCCATCCAACTGGGTGTGGCCATCTGGCCACACCAGGGCCGCGGAAACGCGGCCCAAGCCGCGTTTCCGCGGCCAAGTAGAGTCAGTTAGGGGAGCGTTTGCTCCCCCAATCTTCCCGGGATCCTCCCCTTTTGGTTTTTCCCTATAAATACTTGTTTCAGCAAAGAAAAATGGAGTGAAGACTAGGATTAGAATTTGTGTTTATTTTCTAAGGATTTAGGCTCTTTGTTAGCTAGCACAAAAGTTATAATCTTGTTTTTTAATTTGTAGTCCTGTATCAATACTTGTGAGAGAGAGGAATTGAGTGCTTGCACTTGAAGATTGAAGTGACATCAATACAAGAATCGAGCAGCTTTTTCTTCCACTCGTATTACGGTATGGCTTGCATTATTTATCTGCTTTCTTCTTTGTTTTCCATGAGTAACTAAAACTTTTTTTTTGGGCTCGCTATTGTAACTCTCTCTAGTTCTTCTTCTCTTCTGGTTTTAAAGCAAAAGACCCAATGAATCATATGCATGCCTTACTAAAAGCCTTTCTTTTTAAAGTGTTCTTAAAGGCACAAGAGGTTGGGATTGGATTGTTAAACTCTCACTTCTTTCATAAACGTTTCCTGAACTATTTTTACTTCATTCTTGCTTCTTCGCGCTTGATGATTTAATATTCGATTCTAAACGATTTTTCAAAGAAAAGATTGAACTCTTCCAACCATCTTATGTGCTTTACTTCAAACTTTCTAAAAATCAACTTTAAGTTTTGCCTATGATCAATTTGAGGTACTTAGGATTTCAATAGAAGAATGAACAATTGAGTAGTGAGATAGTGAGCCCAGATTCTCTTCCTTATTATAATCAACAAAATAATTTTCGAGCTTTCTAAATCACCTTCTCCAAAACCTTTTCTAAAAGTTGCAATTTCTCTTTTAATCATCTCTTTCTTTCCATTCTCTTTTCCATTAAAAAACGAACACAATTCTTTGTTTTTAAACGATTCACCGAAATCATCGCATTCCTCCTCGTGGACACGACCCGTTAGCCACAAGCTACACGGTAAATTCTTAAACTCTTTGATTGTTCTTTCATTTTAGCAATCACTCAACCACCATGGCGACGTTCGTACTTCACATACCATCAATCAAAGCAATTCAAAGTATTTTGAAGCATGAACCATTCCATTGCAGACTTTCGAAAACTTTGAAGGGGGTCTTGTTGACACTCTAAAAAAGACAAGATTCCTGACTGGCCTGAACAATGTCTAAACTTGTTGACATTTACAAAGTACAAGTGGTAGACAAGCTGACGACCAGTTTTTACCCATCTCCGAGGAGCAAATCAGCGACTTGGACTCTACTAATCCAGTGAAGCAGACAGTAAGCCCAGATTGTCTTTGAAGAGACCTAAGCAGGTCTAAGATGCTAAGTTAGCTTAACACTTAGCATCACATAAGCCCAAAGGGATAGCCTCACCTGAGAGGCTAAGTTTGTCCAACTTCGCCTTGAAGCTGTTCAAAGCTCTATTAGTAAGCTAACTTACAGCTTCGCCTGAAGCGCTCAATTAACTCCGCAGAGAGTTAGCTTCGCTCGAAATCATACACGCAACCGCGCAGAAGGATGGTAGCTTCGACACAGATGTTTATCCAGCTCTGCTGAAGAGCTTTCTTCTAATTTCGCCAGATGCTCCTTCCAGCTCCGTTGCGAGCTCGATACGACAGCTCCCTGCGGGTCTGTTATGGTCAACTTTGACGAATTAAATCTCCAGATGAGATCAAATCTATTCAAGATCAAATCTAATCAAGATCAAATTTGGCAGTTTCTTGCCATAATCTCTTGACTCACCTAAACAAGTAAGAAGATCAGGGGAGATCTTTCAATTATTTGGAAAGAATCAAAACAGATCAAGAGATCGACGCTACCCTGCTATTCCTAGCTTCGCAGAAGCTGATTTTAGCCTCGCAACAAGGCTACTTTCCAGATTTAAGCAGATTGATTCAATCTGTTTCCAGATTTTCAAGGGACAATTATACCCCTGCTCTCCCTATAAATAGCCCACCAGAGGCATACAAAGACACAACGCGCACAGGCAAAGAGACACACTGAGAGACGGTTAGACAGAGATCTATTCTCTTACTTCTAAGAATTCAGAGAACTGCTTCTCTAATCAGGGTGCTAATACCCTAAGATCTTCCTCTCAAGGAATTTTCGGAACCAGGCGAGAAGGAATTCCCAAGTGGAGGCAGTTTGAGAAGTAACAAGAGGGTTCTACCAACCTTCTGTTCTCCGATTCCCCGAACCAGGCTAGAAGGGAATCCCATCGATCGCATCGTCAAAGGGACAAGTGGTCGTGCGCTGACCAGACTCCTATCGGCACACTTCTCCAGAATCTCAGAGGAGATCTACTTGTAATCTTTTGTGTTACTTGTAATTTAGCTCCTCGACCCCTTTTTGTAAGTTTTCCCCTTTGCAAAATCAATGGAAAACAATAAACCCAAATTCGCTGCAGGTATCAAATCTCTAAGAAGAAATAAGAAAAAAAACTCACTTCCTTTCCGACATCGCTCGAGGTCGGTTGTTGCTCTGGTCTTCCTTCCAACCGAGCTCTTGGCGGGAGGAGAGAGAAGCAAGGGCTATGGTTTTGAGGGGCTGCTGCGGGAATTTGGGTGGGCTCAGATGTGCTGCGGCTTGGTGGAGATCGGGCACGGTGATGATGGAAAAGGGGATCTCATGGGTAGCCGGCGCTGTACGTGTGTCTTACAAGGGGCTGCCGCCCGCACTCCCCGGAGATTGCCCTGGGGTGCCGCGCCTGGGGAGGAGGTGCTGCAGCATGATAGAGTGTAGGTGGAGAAGAAGGATCAAGCCAAGAGAACTCGGCCTGAAAGGTATATGCGCGACCTTAGGCTTCAGAGGTGTGGGTGGTGGGTTGTCGGCTGCTCCAGGGGATGGAGAGAAAATAGATTAAGGATTTGGTTAGGATTAGTTAGGATTATATGGGGGTGGGTTGGGTTTAAATTAGGATTTGATTTGGTTGTTAGGATTTGGATAAGGTAACGGGTTATGGGCTAACGGATAAATGTGTTAATGGGTTGGCTTGGGCCAAGGAAAGGAAAAAGAAATATAAGTGTGGGCTTGGTTTTGGGTTCAAAGGATTAGGCCAAGAGAAAGGTAGAGAATGCAAACAAAAATAAAAATAACTAAATATGGACAATAATAATAATAATACTAACAATAATAATAGTCACTAACAACTACATGTTAATAACTATTTAAGTTAATTACTACTAACAATAGAATCTATAAAGAATTTATTATCAAAACCCCACATAAAATAATAATACAAATCGTATATACACATGTAAAAATTTATTATATACATAAAAGTCATGTATAAACACATTAAGGATATTACACTTATCCACATATTTCTGGATATTATATGTATTTCGATTACCTCAAGTTACTTTATGTTTATTATCGAGTTTATATTGTATATACACATCAGATTATATTCATGATTAAAACCTATCACACGTGGTGGAACACAATTATACTCACATGACCAGATATAAATCCATAGATCTGGTGATAAACTGATCACCCAGTCATATTACTAGATATCAATCAACAATCCTATTGGTATGAAATAGTCTAAATAACATCTCTTGGAGCATAAGATCTCACTTACTTTTATATTGGTTTATAGTTCATTTTTGTTCTTCCAATATACATATAAGATGCAAGACACACGGATATCACATACCACTCATGGTAGTATCCAAATATAAATGTATTTCATACATAGTGAAGCACACAACAATCACATATATATATTGAATATCACAAACAACCACGTCCATATAACGGATGTTACACAACTACCACATCCATACACCAGATGTCACAAACATATATGCATATAACAAACGTCATAAACCATCACATCCATATATAGGATATCATAAGTATATATTCATATAACGGACGTCACAAACAACCACATCCATATGCCAGATGTCATAAATATATATATTCATGTGTGCTTTTAATTTATCAAGTAAATGTTGGCCCAAAGGTCCATCACTCTAGTTTTGATGATGATTAACTCATGTAGTTATAGTACTAATAATCTTATGCTTATTTAGCTTCAGATAATTGATTAAGATCTTAGTAGGCGTTTAGCTTCAACAAAGGAGTTTTCGAATTTAAAACATATAGATTCAAGAGCTCGTGCGTCAAGATCACATCTAGCTCTCGAATGGAGTCAAGCTCTTTGGATCGTGTTTGGATCGAGTCAGCTTGGAGAAGGAGTTCTATAAGAAGATTTCGATTTGTGTAGTTTAAATTTGTGTTTAGATATTGTGTAAGATAGACTAGTGTTGATATGCTCAAGTTCACTCATACACACAAGTTCAATATGTTTGATTTTCGTTTAACCGATTTTGAATTTCTAGTTTATATATATATAGTTTTCATGTATAGATAGAATCAAAAAAGTTTACATGGTTTAATGTATATTAGATTTCATCTATATACATCTATACATCATATATTTAGAAAACTTATTTTGATGATTATATTTCATGTGTTTAGAGTTTTGTAATTAACAAACCTTATTTTTAAATTTATTTTCAAAAATATAGATATATCTTTTATATGTATATTGGATTCTATCCGTACACTCTATGCTTAAAAAAAGTTTCAATATCATGTTTTTGTATTTATCCAATTTTGAGAAATACGATTTTCAGTTTAAAGCTTAATTTTTATATCACAAAATAGTTCAAATAGCTTGTAATATGTGTTGATTTTGGTCACATATATTTGTTCTTCAAATATTTATAAGCACTGATTTTGTAGAATTTATGAGAATTTATGAGATTTTACAGATGTTTAAAGTTTTACACCCTTTTATCCCATCCAGAGCCTGCTGGCGGTCGACCGGACGGTCGATCAGACTAGAGGTCGGTCGACCGGACCGGTCAATCGATGTGCATAAGAATGTATACAAGGCCAGCCTATAAGGCCAGTCGACTGGGAGGTCGACCGATTGTAGCTACCCAACTCTCGGGTAGTGTCGGTCGACCAACAGGCTAAGTGCCTTTAGACACGGTCGATCGGGCAGTCGACCGGAGGCAAGTTTTGCCTAGGACGGTTGACCTGGCGATCGACCGGAGGCTCAATGATCAGAAATTTGACCGTTGACCGGTCGACCGGCTGGTCGACCGGAAGGTCAAAATTGACCTTTTCTGGCTGCCAACGGCTATAATTTGGAGAGGCTATATAAAGGGGTTCTCTTAAGCTGTTTTTCACAAGATTTTTAGAGAGCTTTTCTTTTCATCTTTCCAGTGTTTTGCAACATGTTTTAAAAGAGTTTTTGAGCCAAAAAGATTTATCTTTTATTTGTTTTTAAAGTGTTAGAAAATCAAAGAAAAGAGAGTCTTTGGGAAATTGGTCTTGATCTTTATTTTCATATCTATCTAATATTTTTTCCAAGTGATTTTCTTTGTTATTTTTCTTTCCAAACACTTAATTTTCTCACACTTGAGCTATCATATCTAATCCTCTCTATTGGATCTTATTTTTGTGAGGAAAATTGTTTGTGGTCTATTGTGATCACCAAGTTTGTAATCTCTTCTTTACTTTGGGTTTGTGACTATCCCTCTTGTGTGGAGGTGATTGTGGTTGAGATTTGGCTTTGTGCCTATCCCTCTTGTATAGAGGTGATTACGGTTATAGTTTGGCTTTGTGCCCATCCCTCTTATGTAGAGGTGATTGAGTTTTTGTTTTGTGCCTTGCCTCTTGAGTAGAGGTGATTGTGTTAGAGAGGGGAGTTGTATACTCTAAGTTTGTAATTGCAAATTCCTCGATGGAGGTTCTTTTTATGGGAGGTCCTGTGTGAACGTAGTGAAAATCCTTCTGTGTGAAGCGGGGACGTAGAGCAGTGGCTCGAACCTCGAAACATATTGATTGAGGTTTTACCTGCACAAGAGAATACAAAATTTCAGAAGTTAGAATAAAGAGTGCAAGTACTCAATACTACCGCAATAGCAAGTGGCTATGCGGCTCATAATCTACAAGGAGGGACTAGCGATGGAAGCTTTTTTAGCAAATTCTCTTTTAAGGTACATTCAATGGTTAAAGATCTTCTTTTAATTCTTTAAAAGAAAATGAAAAAGAGTTAAAGTTAAGTTTAAAAGAAAGTGGTAGATTGAGAAGGTGGAGAAAATAAAAAATAGATATTTACAAAGAAATTGAAAAGAGTGATAAAAGAGTTAAGGGTTGATGGTGTTGGTGATTTAAACTAAAGAATTAAAAGAAAAGAAAGAAAATCTAAAAGAAATATTTACCTCCTCTGGTTGATGACTTACCTAGAACCCTTACATGTTTTACCTTACTTCGGAGGCGATAAACGCATAACCCATAAGATCGAGCTCAGTCCCCATTCGCATTACATCATCAAGACAAACAAGAATGAAATGATACAGAATCTTGAGGAGGAGAACATCATCATGAAATATCGGTGGCACTCACAAAAATATGGCTATATTGATGCTTCAAGGTTCACATGGACATTCATCAAAACCAAAAGAGGAAAAATTAGAAATAGAAGAACATATAAATAAGAAAAGCATGAAGATGCTACCTTTGATTACTTGTAGAAACGATGAAAGAAAGGAGAAGATTATATCGGTGTCATTTTCAACATAAGTCTCTCTCTCTTATTTACATGAATCTCAGTCTAACCTATGCTTACAAAGAAATAAAAATTTACATAAAAAGAAAATAAAAACCTATACTAAAAAAATGAAAAACTGGCCTAAAATCTATCTCTTCGTGGTCCTCCCATGTACGCTCTGAAAAACCTAGTATTCATAGGCAAGATCCAAGGGGAGAGGCGCACGAAGATAGGGGGAGCAAATGCTCCCCCAACAAACTCCAACAAGCTGTGGAAATGCGGCTTTGGCCGCGTTTTCGCGGCCTAGGTGTGGCCAGGTGGCCACACCCGGGGGATGGAGTTGAAATCACCTAGAGGGGGGTGAATAGGTGATATAGCTAATCTATGAACTCAATGCGGAATTTAAAAACTTAATGCAATACACTCAAGTACAATCAACAAGTGATGCACACACAACCAAGCCAAGCAATTATGAATGCACAATATGAATAGTTGCAAGGCACAAAGTAAAGAGAGAGATAGAGAGAGTCAATGGATCAAGCGCAAACAACAAATATGTTTCGAGGTTCGAGCACCCAGCTCTACATCCCCGCCTTCGACACACGAAGGATTTCTAATCCACTAGCTAGTCCACAAAGAACTCTCACAAGGAGTACCCAACTCCTCTCTTTACAACCACAACCTCCTCCTTGAGGCAACTCCAATTCAACAAAACAATCATCTCACAACTTGAGGGATTAGCACAAAGCAAACAAGGATCACCTCACCACTTGAGGGATACAACCCAATAGCACAACCTCCTCAACACAATGAGGGAAAGGCACAAAGCCAAGCTAAGATAGGGTTTACAACTTGGTGGTCTAACAAACAACCACAAACAATTTCTTTCTTCCACACAAAGATCCTATAGAAGAAATAGTAGATTTTAGCTCAAGTGTGGAGAAAACCAAAGGAATGGAAATCAAAATCACAAAGAAAAATCCTTAGGAAAAACAGAAACCAAGATATAGAAGATGAATCAAAACTCTTTTCCCAAAAACCCTTTTCTTTGGTTTTCCAAACCCTAGCAAAAACTTCAAATAGATTGTTCAATATGAGTTCAAAAACTTCTTTTGATTGCTGTGAAAACTCCAGAGAGTAGGGAAAAATTCGCATAAAAAATCTTGGAGAAAAACTCTCACAAATGGGGTATTTATAGACCCCAGAAAAATATAGCCGTTGGCAGCAGAAACTGCCAGAAATGACCTGCCGGTCGACCGGCCGGTCGACCGTCCAACGGTCAAATTTTGCCCGTTGCCAGCTACAGGTCGACCGAAACAAACAGAGACTAGCCTGCATGCAGTCGGTCGACCCGAACGGTCGGCCGGCCCAATAGGCAGCCAGCGTGCACGTATCCGTGCACGTCGGTCGACCCGAACGGTCGACCGGCTACTTGGTGCGGTCGACCGTTAGGGTCGACCGACCTAGCCTGGCAGAGACTGTTCTGATAGAAAAACTGAGGAATTTAATATCCAATAAATTCTTGTAAACTACTTAAAATCCCCAAAAATAGTTTTGACAATTTACATTGATATATAAACATATGATAAAAGTTTTGACTAAAATATCAAGCAATTAAAACTATTTTTGTGTCTTATCATTTTTACCAAAAACCAAAAACTGTATTTTCTAAAACTTGGATTTTGAATAGAAAATACATTTTGTCCAAAACTCATCTAAATACAAAACATGATATTTAAACATTTTGAAGCATGATGCATATGGATAGAAATCCAATATACATAAAACATATACATATCATAGTTTTTGTCCTTAATTCCAAAATTATGTTTTGTTAGAAATACCAAAACATGAAACACATGAAATAGACTATCAAACTAAGTTTGTCTAAATAGTTGAAGCATGCATGTATATAGAACAAATCTAATATACATTAACCATGTAGACTTGTTTTGATATATCTATTCATGAAACCAAGATCGGTTAAACCAAAAATCGAAAACCAAAACATGAAACGTGTGTGTTGTGAACTTGAGCATATCATACTATTCTAATCTTTACAATTTGGATCTAAACACAAAACTAAACTATGGTACCGATGTCTTCTTATAGAGCGCAAACTCCAAGCCGACTCGATCCAAAACTCCATGATCTACCGAGCAAGTGCTATATGTGATCTTTGACGCTCGGGCTCTTGAATCAATATGTGAAAGCTTCCAATCATCTTGTTGAAGCTAATCACCAACTATAACTTGATTAATAATCTGAAACTAAAATCACAAGATTATTAGTACACATAACTACATGAGGTAATCATGATCAAAACTAGAGTGGAAGGCCTTTGGGCCAACAGGAGTTGCCTGGTTTCGTGATATGACGTTATCTCCTTTTAGATTTGCAATTTTGGGTCCTAGATTTGACGAAACCTCCTTTTATCTTCGGCTTTAACCATTTGATTTGTGAAGATTTAATGTAACTAGTTTTCAACTGACTTTATCTTCTCTGATTCGCCCTGATCTGCCCTGATTTTCTAATTTTGAATTTATTCTGAATTAAATCAGAATTTTGATGGGCTTTTGGGCTCGTTTCTCTTCCCTCTCCTTTAGCAATGGACCTACATATAAATTAGATAATAATAGAATTAAAAGCAAAGTTTATTATGTAATAAGTAGAATGTGACAATAAATATGCAGTATCAGCAACCGATCACACCCCCATACCTATCGTTTGCTTGTCCTCGAGCAAAACAACAAAACTAAACTAAAAAAAATTAGACCACTTTTACAGGTCACGCGATTACACTGAGCATGTGCAACAAGCTGTTAAACCTCTAGGTTCCCCCTAGAGGACGAGTTTTGTCTCGTGAGGATTTTCAGTGGTTTGCACCCACAAAATCCATAAAGAAAGAGAAAAATGTTAGTATTTTGAAAATACATTTTGAAAGAAAAATGTTTGAAATATTATTGTAAGATTTAAGTAATCTATAAGTTATATAAAATCGATTTTTCATTCCTAAACTTAGTCTCTATTCAAAAATTTGTTATCAATCAAAATAAGGAGTCAAATTGTACTTCTCATCTAGTCTATTACTTTACCCTAAGGGCCTGTTTGGTTGTCGTAACTGGCCGTAATTCGTAAGTCGTAATTAGTAAAGTCTTTTACAGTTGTAAATGAGTTACATGCATGTAAGCTTTATGGTGTTTGGTTGGTAATATAAAGTTGTAAGTGGAAAAGTGTATTGTATTTTACGATGTTGGTTGTCGTAATGTGTAAGTCGTAAGTGAAAAAGTTGACCACAAAATTAACTATTTTGTGATTTAAAAAGTTTTTAATATTGCAAATAAATATTAAAAATGCCAAATGTTAAAAAATTAATATTAACATAAAAAAATAATACAAATTTGCTTGACCACAAAATTAACTGTAACTAGGCTGTAAGTGAGTGGTATTGGGTTGTAAGTGAGTGATAATGGATTGTGTAAGCCCTTTACGAATTACGGTCCAAACAAACGTCGTAGTTGTAACTGGGTTGTAAGTCATTTACGATTTATGGACTTTTACGCGAAACAAACGGCCCCTAAGTCATATGCACCTTCGTGACCGTGAAGTTTTGCCTAAGGGTTCTTTAACTCTAACACTTATGCCTTATTTATTTATTTATTTATTTATATATTTTTTATTTTATTTTATTTTTTTGGGTGGTATTATTTCTTAGTTTTATTAGGCTTTCTAATCTGCCCATGTAACGAGCCTTTAATCGGTGACTCTCAAATCAAATGGTCTTTATGGCACCGGGTGAGAAAACACCCCAAGGATTTAAGGAGTTGAGCAAACAACGCCACAAAACTAAGGATTTTATTATATGAACCGCCTTTAGGTGTGAATACTTATGTTTTATGCGGCACAAATACCCAGCTTAATTAGAGAATTTATATATATATATATATATATATATATTTCTTTATTTTAAATAAGGCATAAGAATCTTTATTTTTGAACCCTAAGTGTGTAAGTATATGAAGCATGCATATTTCATTAAGATAAAAATCAAGACTAATTACTTTCACAAATTTTCTTCCTAATCTTAGAAATCAAACAAATAATCTTATTTTGACCAAGTATAAGAAATCCTAATTTTAATTTTCCTATTCCTTAAAATTGACTTAATTTCTTACAAAAAAATATGTCAAAATATTATTTCTATTTTCAAAAAGTTTTTAAAGTAAAGATAATGTTAATTTTTCTTCGTGATCCACAAGGAGGACTAGCGATGGAAGCTTTTTTAGCAAGTTCTCTTTTAAGTTACATTCAATGGTTAAATATCTTCTTTTAATTTTTTAAAAGAAAATGAAAAAGAGTTAAAGTTAAGTTAAAAAGAAAGTGGTAGATTGAGAAGGTGGAGAAAATAGAAAATGAATATTACAAAGAATTGAAAGAGTGATAAAAGAGTTGGGTGTTGATGGTGTTGGTGATCTAAACTAAAGAATTAAAAGAATTGAAAGAAAAGTTAAAAGAAATACTTACCTCTTCTGGTTGATGAATTATCTGGAACCCTTGCTGTTTTTACCTTACTTCGGAGGTGATCAACGCATAACCATAAGATCGAGCTCAGTGCCCATTCGCATTACATCATCAAGATGAACAAGAATGAAATGATACAGAATCTTGAGGAGGAGAACATCATCATGAAATATCAGTGGCACTCACACAACATGGCTATATTGATGCTTCGAGGTTCATTTGGATATTCATCAAAACCAAAAGAGGAAAAGTAAAAATAGAAGAACATATAAATAAGAAAAGCATGAATGTTACCTTTGATTACTTGTAGGAATGATGAAAGAAAGGAGGAGGTTATATCGATGTCACTCTCAACATAAGTCTCTCTCTCTTACTTACACGAATCTCAGTCTAACCTATGCTTACAAAGAAATAAAAAATTGCATAAAAAGAAAACAAAAACCTACATTAAAAAGAATGAAAAACTGGCCTAAAATCTATCTCTGCTTGGTCTCCCATGTACACTCTGAAAAACCCAGTATTTATAGGCAAGACCTAACGGGAGAGGAGTACGAAGATAGGGGGAGCAAACGCTCCCCCAACAAACTCCAACAAGCTGCAGAAACATGGCTTTGGCCGCGTTTTCACAGCCTTGGGTGGCCAGTGGCCACACTCGGGGGTGGAGTTGCCTGGTTTCATAATATAATGTTATGTCCTTTTGGATTTGCAATCTTGGGTCCTGGATTTGACGAAACCTCCTTTTATCTTCAGGTTTAACCATTTAATTTGTGAAGATTTGATGTAACTATTTTTCAATCGACTTTATCTTCTCTGATTTGCCCTGATCTGCCCTGATTTTCTGATTTTGAATTTATTCTGAATTAAATCAGAATTTTGATAGGCTTTTGGGTTCGTTTCTCTTCCCTCTCCTTTAGCAATGGGCCTACATATAAATTAAACAATAAATAGGATTAAAAGCAGAGTTTATTATGTAATAAGTATGAGAATGTGACAATAAATATGCAGTATCAGCAGCCGGTCACATATCTTGGTGTTTGTGTTTGATTCACTATCTCTTAACTCTATCTCTCTTGTATCTTGCATTGCTTTATATTGTTCACATCATATATATGCTTTGGTATTAGTTGTGTGCCCACACTTGTAGTGAATCAAGAGAGCTTCTAACAGCACCTCAACTCTTATTTAGAGGAATCTAGAGGAGTAGCTCTAGAGCCCTTCACGGAGAATTCAGACTCACTCTATGTTACACATAGTGCATTGCAATTGAGTTTAATTCCGCGTCATTTGTCATTAGATTAGCTAGTGCACCTATTCACCCCCTCTAGGTGTATTTCAATTGGTATCAGAGCCTACGCTCCTGATATTAGGTTTAACCACCTAGGAGTGTGATCTTGGATTATTAATCTAGTATTGCATTTTCACACATATAGTTTATATACTCATGGATCAACTTGCCCCTCCCATGTTTGATGTTTCTAACGTCAATATGTGGAAGTTTAGAATGAGTGCTTTTAAAAGCCCTAGGTTTGCATATTTATCTTGCCACTACAAGAAAATCTATTTTAGTAATGACAAGTACGTTGAGGCTAATGCACAAGCCTTAGAAGCACTAAAACATACACTTAGTAAAAAATATTTATGTATGATTTCTTAATGTGATTCTGATTTTGTAGTGTGGAATACATTGACCTCTCTAGAGCTACAAATGACAAACAATATGGAGATAGAATCTAGTGAAGATGAGTCCGAACAAGCTTAATTCATGGTCCAAGGGAATGACTCCTCGAGGTAAACTCGGATACTTAACTAGATGATAGTGCTAGTTCTTCAGGTGATGACAATATGGATGCCCATGCTTTAAATGAAGAACTTTCATTATTTTGTGAAAACTTGCTAAAAGAGTATAAACTTTTAAAAAAGAAAAGTTTTGAATTAAAAGAAGAAAATAAAAATTTGTTTTCAAACTTAATGTGATTTTGCAAGAGAGGGTTGAAATCTCAAATGAAAGGGACTCATTGAAATTCTAACTTAACCTTGCCTTAAATGAAAATGAATTTTTAAAGAATAAATAATTGTGATGATATTTTGAAGAATAATGAAGTTTTGTCTTCAAACTCGATTTGTTTTAAAAGAGAACAATTCTTTGAAAAATAAAATTACTTTGATTTCAAAAGAATTAGATTTATTTCAAATGAAAATAATTCTTTGAAAAATGATTTGGCTTTTCATTCTTGTAATGACTCCATTGTTGTAACTTCTATTGATAAAAATGCATGCTCCACTTCTTCTTCAAAAATTGAAAATGATATTTGCATGTTGAAGAAAAATGTAAATTGTTTAGGTTCCACTTTGAGCCAATGTGTTATGGATCACAAGAAATTGGAATCCATAATTCGTAAGAAACATGCACCACATATTCATGCACACAAAACGCGGCATACACATGCTCATCATGCTCACAAATGACATACAGGCCACCTTACAAATTTTATTATGATAGAATAAATTTAAATTTTGCAAATAAATTTGTTTGGTTAGGAAAGATGATAACCCCATGGACCCAAGAATGTGTGGGAATCAAAATTCACCCTATTGTATTTGATGTAGGTGTGGGCTCTCACTCGACGTGAGGGCATTGGTGCCTTGATGGTGGATGTGTTTGAGCTTGATGGACACTATATTAGATGCATCATTTTCAAGGATGTTTGGTGGGAGGACCACCATGGTTTGGAGACCTAGAGATTAGCGCTATTGGCTTTGGTAACTATCTCTAACTCCCACTTTGATGACATGCTCTCATTGATTGATTTTTAGCATATTTTGATTTTTCATGTTTATTATGTTAAATGCAATATTAATTAAACTTGAGATATACATAAATAGTATTTGAGATACATCCATGTTTATAAGGACTATTATTTGTGTTCTCACTATAGTTTAGTTATTGTGTATATCCTAACTCTAAAGCACGTGTATTTATCCTAATAATCATGTTTGTTTTGTGATTCATGTGGTGATTACTTGTTTAGATGTAGTTTCGTTAAAACTTATGTCTATACTTGTACAAGTAGTGAGCTACACTTGATTATTATATGTTTGTGCTTCATTACTCATTTGTACTCATTACATGTACATGTATAACCTAGTTTTGATGATTCTTTTACTTACACCTGTTTTTCCTATTTCTGCATGTGTTTATCTTCATGTATATGTCAATTTTGTCCAAAACTTTAGATATACATGTCTATCCTAGAGTCACTTGCTTTTCATGTATATTTATTATGGACTCATTTATATTTGGGATATGTTGTATACTCTAGTTTAGATAAAACATACATATACCTTGATGCTTATTTAGTTTTCATGAAATTTTTAGTTTTGATGATTTTCATATTTTTGATAAAGGAATTTCATATGAATTTTATTTCCTATCTCCATGATTATGCTTATTACATGATTTTTGCACTCTACATCATCTTGTTTACTCAAGATATTGGATTCATGATAATCTCTGGTACTTATAGACTTTGAGTGTGAATTATTGTGTGATTTTCATGTTTTTATGGATATATTCATGTTTTATTCCTTACTTGAAGGATTTAGTACTAGTTTTTAAAATTATCTTTAAACTAGTCTTTATTCTTCAATTTGTAGTGATTTTCAAAATGTTAAAATATTTTCAAATCATATTTTTAAAAACCCTACCTTTGAAGGGCGGTTGGTTGGGTGACCATGCCTTGTGTACCTTATTGAATATCCTTTTAAACATGTGCATGAATAGGGTGGTAGGTATGAGTTATATACATGATCTTCATGGAGTTTTATTTTTGTATACTCATATTATTTCTATATATATATATGCTTCAAATTTCAATTGGTATTTCTATTTTCATACATACATATATATAATTTGATTGTGCTTGTTTTACAATGTCTTTACATTTTTAAAGCACAAATTATGTGTATGCTAAGCTTGATTTTATTCTAAATGTTAATTGGTATCATTATAAGCTTATGTATTGATTTCAATTGGTATTTCAATTAGTATTTCAATTGCTAATCATTTCAATTGGTATTTCAATGGTATTATGTGGTATCAAAATGTACTTCATATTTTACTTTCAATTGGTATCAAAATCTACTATCAGTATCTTAAAATTTTTTTAAGTGGTACCAATATTTATTTTTGTCAACTACAATTAATTTCAATTGGTATCATAATCATTTTGTTGACTTCAAGAAATTTCAAAAAAAATTGTTTTAAAGTGGTTTCAAATTTTTTTATATGTATTGCCTATATGCAAGGGGAGCTTAACATCTTCTATATACAGATTCATGTTGAGTGTATCTCACATTGAGGAGCTTAACCTCTCTTCTTTATGTAATGCACGTGTGTAGGGGAGCTTAACATCTCCATTTATACATTATATATTATTCTTTATGTGGGTTAGGATTTAGTCATCCCTTCTCCATGTAATGCATGTATGCAGGGGGAGCTAACTTACCCTCTCCCCTCTTCATGAATGTATATCGCATATACATCCTTATTGTTTGATTGTCCTCACCTCTTTGTTAATAAATTGACAAAAAAGGGAGAAGAATTTAGTGAGTTTATATATACATGTTTATTGATGTTTATGCATATATGTTTTTTTTAGTTTATGTATTTCATTGAATATCCTTATTGTTTATTGCTATGCATGAGTTAAGGGGAGCTTCTATGAAGCTTATCTTTAATCTATGCATATATAACTCCATGAGTTTTGTCATCATCAAAAAGGGGGAGATTGTTAGCCCAAAGGCCCATCACTATAGTTTTAATGATGATTAACTCATGTAGTTATAGTACTAATGATCTTTGCTTATTTAGTTTCAGATAATTGATCAAGATCTTAGTAGGTGTTTAGCTTCAACAAAGGAGTTTTGGAAGTTAAAACATGTAGATTCAAGAGCTCGCGCGTCAAGATCGCATCTAGCACTCGATGGAGTCAGCTCTTTGGATCGTGTTTGATCGAGTCGGCATGGAGAAGGAGTTTCTACAAGAAGACTTTGATTTGTCTAGTTTAAGTTTGTGTTTAGATCTTGTGTAAGATAGACTAGTGTTAATAGCTCAAGTTCACTCACACACACAAGATCAATACGTTTGGTTTTCATTTAACCGTTTTGGATTTCTAGTTTACATATATATGATTTTCATGAGTAGATAGAATCAAAAAAGTTTACATAGTTTAATGTATATTAGATTTCATATATATACATCTATGCACCATATATTTAGAAAAACTTATTTTGATGATTCTATTTCATGTGTTTAGAGTTTGTAATTAACAAACTTATTTTTGAATTATTGTCAAAAATATAGATATATCTTTTATATATGTATTGGATTCTATCCAAACACTCTATGCTTAAAAAGAGTTTCAATATCATGTTTTTGTATTTATCTAAGTTTTGGAAAAATACGATTTTCAGTTTAAAACTTAATTTTTATATCATAAAATAGTTCAAATAGTTTGTAATATCTGTTGATTTTTAGTCACAATATTTATTCTTCATATATTTATAAGAACTGATTTTTTGTGAAATTTATGAGAATTTATGAGATTTTATAGATGTTTAAA